>CABFOV010004722.1:29124-49579 GCA_902141375.1 Timema poppense | reverse complement strand
GCGTGTGTTAATACCTATATACCACGTTCCTCCTACCACCAAACGCCCATTTCTGAAATGACCACAAAGGCGTTATGAATAACTAGAACCATCATCTCATCGCGACTGTTATTTAAGGTTAAGTAGAGATTGTTATTACTGCACCGATGGAGCAGCATGGGGTTGATCCGTTTTGCAATCTGAGTTATAGCATCACTTCAACCAAAACTAGGCCTATTCATTATTGGCTTGCAGGACAATTTCCATAGGTAGGGACCTATGTTGGGTTGGGGTGCAAATTTCAGTCTTAGGGCCAGTTTCAGAGTCAAATTTAGTACGCCTCAAGTGCGGCGCTACACTTAAGACAAGACATCTACCTAAACTCGAATGGAATGGTCCGTTCTCGCATTGGAAACTGGCCCATTCCATTCTGGTTTAGGTAGGTGTCGTCATGTATTTAGTGTAGCGCCGCACTTGAGGCGTACTAAGCTTGACTGTGAAACTGGCCCAAAGAGTCATTCGACAGTGAGAGTGACTAATATTGAGAGGGACTAAGATTGAGTACATAACATCATGACTTTATAAACTACGACATTGTTTGCTTCAAAATGAGATGAATTCAAACTATAGCGATATAAAGGGAGCAGTATTTATATATAGTTAAAAATTGTATCATTTTACCACTTTAAAGCTGCTTATACATTTTAAAAAATGTTTTTATATACTTTAAATATTTCATTGTTTACACCAAATATATATATCTAAATTTAGCTATACTAAATTTAAGACCCATATTTAATTACTTTACCTCAACAGTGGTACATGAAAATCATAAAATAACAAGTTTGAACCCTTATAACTCGCGAGCGGTAATATGTCGTTACCTACCCTCGTCGGGCTTGATTTGTTTGGATAGCTTGTGGAAGGGGTTAGGTTGCAAGGAGGGTAATTGTGTGGGTTCGAAATAATATGTAGGTTTACAAATTTTGGTTTAATAGTAGTTACTAAAAGATAATACAAAATGTGATGTTAGTCTTAAGATAAATAGAGAGACTCGTGAAAGAACTAGCTTAACTCGCGGAAACTTAGACCGATGGCACTGACTGACCCTTCGCGCGACCCCTACAGAACTTGATCTCTGGACCCTGGGCTCGATGACTACTGATGACCCGAAGATGTAGTCTGATATGGTACGGCGTCGGGCAGCCTAACTGCCTGCGATATCGATGGAATTGTGTGACAGCCCCTATGTCAAAAAAATAAAAAGTATTTTATACCCCGCTATGGCCCCACTCCTGGCCAAATAGTTCAATATTGTTATGAATGGTCAGCGTTTTCACTTAACATGTCTAGTTCCTAACATCATATACGTTAAGCAGCAATTTCAACCCGTGCGTCCACTCAAGTTAGGTAAATCAAAACAAACATCCAAACATTGCTCAGTGGTTAGGACGAATCACAATTTAAAGATTATAAATTTTACACTTGTTAAAATTGGGCTATAGGGTTTTTATTGTCGGAGGGTTTTAATCAAAAAGAAACCATTTTGACAGTTATTATTATTAGTACCACGTCTTACTACCCGTTCGGGTTATACGCACTTACGCTAATGTTGTAATGGTAGGGTGATTGTGAGATGAAATGGAGGACCTACAGTTTAACGTGGGATCCGAACCACGGTGGAGGTCTGGCATTTTCCCCACATTCACAAGTTGTGATTAATACACGTCTTGCTATTGACAGTTATTAAAGTTAATTAATTGTATACAAATATCTTTTTTTACACTAAATTAATGAATTTAAACACGCTTCAGTATATTGGCTTAGTTTATTTTTCTACTCTTGATAATATAAAAAGTTCTTGGCAAATTGTCAGAGCCACAGCTACATTTGGACTTTTTCTCATAATATGTAAAGTTTATATTCAAAGACACAGCACTCATGACATACACACACCGCGTCTTACTATCCGTTATATACCAATTACGCTAATGGTTTTAGGGATTAGAAAGGTTATATTTCCATGAAGTGTATACGCATTTGTGGGGAGGGAGAGTGGAGTACAATTTTGGAAAAAATCTCTCAGTACACCCTACTGAGATTAGAACCTAAATCCCCCCGTCATCGGCAGTCTAGTCTACTGCGCGAGTTGCCAACATTGACCTTAACTCGAGATATCTTCACCGCTTCCACCCCACACATCTTAAGGTACCAAAATACCGTATTTATAGTCTATACTCAGAGGTCATCCAGCTCCAATTCGACCTGAACTTACTTGGAGATTAGTTTACTCTCGAAACTAAACTATAATCACGGTCCTAAATCAATTATTTAGCGAGTGTATTAATTTTTTTTTTAAGTCTTCATTTTGAGTTTTAGTAAGTTTTTTTTATTTATAAGGATTTCCCACAAAAGCCTCAAAGTGGAAATTTCTTTCTCTGAATGTCTTCAGTCTTTGCTTGGCAGGAAATGAAAACAAAAAGATGGGAGTCAACAAGGTCATAAGGTATACTAAAGAGAGGTCCTTCTGACATTCATATAAAGGAGTCTCGTATCCCTCTTTTGTGGATAAGGAATATTCGACTTCTCTTTATAACGTCCTTCTTTGGTCCTTTTGTGAGTTAGATTATCTTATCCTTCTCGTACAACCTTGTAAGAGAGACACGTTTTTGAGAAACAGAACTAAGTCTATTTTATCTTAGATTTTTTTAAAGTTTGGATTTACTGTACAGCTTTAGGTTCTGCACCACGTGACCCATCTGATATTGAAAAATATAACGAGGAAGAATTATTTTAATGAGAATAGTAATCACTTAAGAGTCCGACACCTTAGCTCAGTCGGTAGCACGTCTGCTTACTGAGCTGAGGGTCCAAGGTTCGATTCCTGGCAAGAACGAAAGTTTATTATCCTTTCACAATGATACATTAACGGCTCTGGACTGGATGTTGTGCCTGTCCTAGTCTGAAGTTACATTATAAGGTATATGAAGCATCGAGAAGCCGGTAGTGGAAAAAATATGGCTTGAATAAAAAACTGTAATGGTGATGAATTTAAAGTAAATTACTTACAGGTAAACCCCGCTAGACCAAACCCAGGTATTTCGAAATTCCCAACACACTTTTCAGAAAACGGGGAAGAGAAAAAAAAGTCAAATGAAATAAATTGTTTAAGTTAAAAGAGAATTGTAAGAAACAGTTGATAGGCTATCTGATAATAATGTTGACTATTTACATGTTGTAATCAACGTAATTTGTTTTCATTTAACTAAAAATTATTACACTATATATCAGTTAGCTAAATGATGATTTGATTAAACTCTTTCAATTGTAATTTAAAATTACGTAAAAATACTGTATCACTGTATTATACAACTTAATCCGAAGTTTCACTAATCCGAACAATCTCCAGTCCCAGTTAGTTCGGATTAACAAGGTTATAGTGTAAGTGATAATTGTTAATACCAAATTTAAGAGTAATTTGTTTATAAACTACTTTAAAATTATTGGCAATTATAGTTTGCGTTCTAGGAGGTTCAATAGGATGTTTAATAAATCGGTCTGATTCTTAGGTTCATAATTTATAATTCAATTGACCTGGTGGTCTAGGGAAAAGGTGTCGGGACTCACTGTGCTGGAGTCCGGGGTCCAATCCTTGGTCCAGTCACAGATTTATCTGATTGCCAAACCCTTCCTTCACCTCTGACAAGATGTGTATTAATCACAACTTGTGAATGTGTGGAAAGACAGGCCTCCACCGTGGTTCGGATCCCACGTTAAACTGTAGGTCCTCCTACAATCACCCTACCATTACACATTAGCGTAAGTACGTATAACCCGAACGAGTAGTAAGACGCGGTGCTAATAATAATAATAATAAAATTTACTCGGAGTTTTTCCGTACATGATTTATTATTTTATTTTTATTATTTCTACCATATTTAAATATCTTGGTCTAGCTAGAGCATGCTATTGAACATATTGAGAAGAAGGTTTTCTTCTTTAAATAAATACTTATTTATAAAAATCTAGTTATAATTTTATAGTGAAAATATAAGATTTTAAGCTATACAAGTAGTCACCACGTCTTACCACCCCTTCAGTCTGTCCACATACATACACTCGTGAGGATAGGAGAATTTTAGAAGAAGATGACCCCGCATTCGCGTGGAAGAAGAATGGGAAAACGATCCTGAGTACATTTAACCGGTGTTCCAACCCTGACACCACCGTCATCGGCACAAACAGACATAACGAGACTGATAATCTTCTGCCCCCTTCCCTCACGTGCCCTAGTTAAGGGGAGGGCTGAAGCTTAAGTTGTATCATGAGCCTTGATAATGGTCACTCATACCACATGAGCCTTTATAATGGTCACTCATACCACATGAGCCTTGATAATGGTCACTCATACCACATGAGCCTTGATAATGGTCACTCATACCACATGAGCCTTGATAATGGTCACTCATACCACATGAGCCTTGATAATGGTCACTCATACCACATGAGCCTTGATAATGGTCACTCATACCACATGAGCCTTGATAATGGTCACTCATACCACATGAGCCTTGATAATGGTCACTCATACCACTAGTCTATTTTATTACCGACTTGTTAAAGTTCCCGGCATTTTCTGAAAGAAATGTCCTTAGTTTAGTAATAATAATCGACTTTAATGGCGAAGTTAAGGCTACCGCCTAGTTTAATGAATGTACGTGGAAGATAACTTTACAGATAGTGCCTTAAGCTCTGCGCTGGCCATGAATTTTATGTTCACGACTCTTGTTTTTATTTAATAGCTTGATCAGAATTTTAAAATGTTGGCTTCGCGATGTACATATTGTTCACAGGGACTACTCCTATTTTCAAAATTTCAGAACCTCTATTTGCGGTAGATATCACGCAATGTTTACGACAGATGAATTCTTCATTTTATTAATAGAGATTTACTTTTTCAGTGTACTTTATTTATCTATTTGTAGTCTACTTAGTTTATAAAAACTAAAATTTTAATCATTTGGGGTAATCACACAAAACAATATGAAGTAAAAATAATTTGACAAGAAGTTTCCATTTCTAAGGTTTTTTCAAAACAAAATTAGTTTGGAGAAAAAAAATTCAAAACAAAACCATAAGTATATTAATCAGTTAAGTCAGCTTAAATATTTATTAATGTGAGGATTTAGAGCCGTTTAATTTTATATGCAAGCTATAATTTTTCTTTTTAATCCAATTTTGAGCGGTATGTGTCGTTTTTGTTTCAAGCTATGAATGTAATTAACGTACAAAAAAAAAGTATGAATTCAATATTTGAAGCATACATACCACGCTTTTTTTTACTGATATAAAAGAATTATCCGCAACAAAAAAAAAGTATTATACATATATTTTAAGTTTAATGAAAAAAATATTGAATAAAACAAAGGTGAAAAATAATGATAGAGGAATATAGTAATTTAAAAATCTTGCTGTACTACCGAGTTTTTTTTCCTTCTTTCTTATATATAGAAGGGGGAATAAAATAAAAAGACACGCCGTGTATGCATTAATTATATTTTCATAGAAATATTAATAAAAGAAAACAACTCTTGGTGCATGAAAATGTTGTCATAAAGGGGAAGCGGTAATGAACCTGTGTGGACCTTTCTTACTGACTCACTTTCTTTGCCGCGGTTTTTCACGGAGGGAAAGGGAGGGATGTTTGTTGAAGGGTTTGCGAGGAAGGGTAAAGACGGGGTCTTTTTTTTAAGGTCTGGGGGTGGGGGAGATGAGGGTGAAGATGAAGAGAAATTTCAGCAAGGCACGATCCATTCCTTCACTTTGTAAGGACTACCTTTAGAATAATTCAACCTTGTCTTAAATAGGTCATGTACAGCAAAGGTCAAAATTACGAGAAACTGAGAGCCCAAATTTTAAAATATATTTATTAATTTTAGTATTATTGTATATATTATATATATATATATATTCTCTTTTAAACATAATATTTATAAGCTATTGATGGGATTGTTTCGCATATAATTGTTTTATAATCTATATATTTATTTAGTAAGCAAGCATTTATATTCATGTGTAAGAGCATACTTATTTTAAGGATTATTCTGGCAGGAGGTTAACCCACGCTTGCACATTTCCTTGGAAGTCAAGGGTGTTGGGTTGCCATCCTGCTGAGAGTAGCATATATCTCATATAGCTTGCGTCCTGTCGACGGGCGAGCACGGTGCGACCGATGGACCTTCCTGGCTTGTTGGACACATCGATATCAGCAAGTTTGTGTGATAGAATAACACATTTTTTAGTGTTTGGAGCCATGCTGAGTGCATGTGGGTCGGTTATATAGCAACAACTGACCAAACGATGGAATAAAATGTGATCTGGAGGTTCATCCCCGCTGGAGGGTCGATCGAGGGTCAACCGAAAGGTTGCGAGACCGTTATCGTGCCTGCTCCCTCGTCACGGGAGCTCTCTCTACCCGGTTACTTACGTAGTAGTCATCTGAAGAGATTGTATTATTGGACAAACTTGCCAGTCTCACTTCCCACGAGCTTGGATTTAAAAAAAAGTGACCCAAGCCACAGTATGTTAACAGTAATGCATGTAAAGTGGTCTAATTGTCTGAGACATCACACTCTTGTTATATTCGCCTGCTTATGACGGAGAGATCAGGGTCTACTGAGGGTAGTATTACCCAAATGTTTCCTCACTCTCCTTTCACGAAAATGCAGGTAGATCACCTCTAAAATAACTCCTACATCCCTACCACATTAGAGCAATTATCATATATGCGTTTAACCTGAACGGTTAGTAAGACGCGGAGATAAAAAATATATATAATTAGTTTTCTTAAACTGATTACACATCAAGATATTCAGTTCACATTACACTTTAAATTTAAAACAAACAACGTAAAATCTTTTAAACGCCTTTAAAATTCAATTTTTTAATTTATTTATAACAAAGCTATGAATAACAAAAGATTTTAACGGAATCAAAATGAAGTGTACACAAAACGTGTACGTTTCCCATCAGTACTTCTGAGTTTTTTAATCCGACCTTTTGTTTCCACATTAGCATGAGGAATAAACATAGCCTCCTCTTTTTCCGTAGTTAATTTATGTGCTCCCTTTATAGAGGCTAGAGGCGTGTTTTGTTATGCTTTATGAGCCAAGGAAACAAACCTTTGAGGGTGCTTATATATACTGAAGAAATTAAACTGTATCTTCTTTGAAATTAATTTACCAACACTTGAATGGGCATGCACAGTAAATAATTGCATTTTAAATGTTAATACCAACCTTATGACTTAAAATATGTAATAATACAAAATTTCATGCTCATCAAATAACCCTACTATTCGTTTGTTTTGTCATAATGTATTTACTTTTATTTTTTACTCTTCTTTCTTTTACTCTTTTCGACTAATTTCCTTAGGTTGAAAAGAAAAAAGAAAAATATTTATTTTCTTGGGAATTATTTTTCTTTGTTGTTTATTTACTATAAAGAATGAAAATACTTCTCTTAGATGTTTATTGTAGACAAAGAAAGAAAGAAAGAACACGCACACCATCCAAAACGACACACGCTAAAACGTATTTATTCATTTGTTTATCAGAACGACATGTCTCTTTTTGTCGGGCGTCCCATCAATATGGATTCTAACAGGAAGTCCAGAAAGCTGAAAAACCAGCCGGGCATAAAATAACTTAACGCCTACTTGATTTTCTTTAATACATCACATAAAACCATTATTATTATTATTATTATTATTAGCACCGCGTCTTACTACCCGTTCGGATTATACGCACTTACGCTAATGTGTAATGGTAGGGTGATTGTGAGATGAAATGGAGGACCTACAGTTTAACGTGGAATCCGAACCACGGTGGAGGCCTGGAATTCCCCACATTCACAAGATGTCTTGTCAGAGGTGAAGGAAGGGTTTGGTAATCGGATAAATCTGTGCCGGGACCGGGGATTGAACCATAATTCTTTGGTGCCTGGGAAAGAAGAGTACAAGTCAACTAATTGGCCGAGATGAAATGAATCGAAAATTACATTCATATTGGGCAAGTCTCCCTCACACGCATGATTGACTCAGACTTACACTCCGCCCTGATTTATTTTAAAGTAAAAGTATTTTTTTAAAAAATTACAAACATTATTTTATTGCGATAAACATTGGTAGCTTTTTACTACTGTCCATTGTTTCCATAGCGCCAAATCTATATTTGTAAAAATTTGACTTATCACAAAATAAGAACCAAACTCGCAGAGTTATTTAAGAGCGTTCATCATGGCGGGCCCAACTCGGTTCCCGGCTCGCGCGAGGTATTATGAGAGTAAAAAGGAAGAGAAAATATCAAGATATGCCAGAAATGTGTGCAGTGCATTCGTATTTGAATGATTACTCGACATTTTCCGCGGTGACGATGGGGGACAAGGCGACAAAGTTTCTTGTTAATAATTACAGTGTGTCCCTGTTATGCCAGAATAAAGATTTGTGCACAGTGTTTATCTGTGAAGACATTCTAAAATGGTCAAAAACGGCCTTTTAAACGCGGTTTCTATCCAAATATCATTTAATATTTCAGCAATGTTCTGGATTAGAAACATATATTAACTCTTTATCTCCATTAATGTTTAATCAGAAATGATCCACGTGCAAATAGTGTTGGTGTAGATTTACGATTTCGAGCCGATTGTATCACAAGAGTTGATTGGCGTGTGATGCACTCTCTTAAACTCGTTTCCTCTCTCTTCAGAATCGAATACATTTTACTCCAAATTGAAGATTTATCAACAATGGAAGAGGTAAGTTTTCCCATTTCTTTAAATGACCTATCAACGTCGAGAGAGAGAGTGAGAAAGATAATCTTCCTTTTAATAATAGAAGGGGTGTGAGGGAATCACGGTAGAAAATGAGATGGAATAGAAGAACTAAAAAAAAAGCGTGTATTGAATTGAAATAATCTCATCTCCCAAAAACTTCAAAATGTTTGAAACTTTTTTTTTTCTTCCTTTGGAGCCTTAGTGGCGGGGCAGATGTCGGCAAGTCGTTTACGAGCTTCCCCAAACCCCAATACCACCCAGGCGTTGAGGTCGTCATATGCGAACACGTGTTTCACACATGGGAACACATGTGATGTAATGAAGTAAAAAAAAAAAAATAGAACAAGAAATTTGCCAAGGAAATTGTTCACAGGGAACCGATATAATTCTCTTAACCCCTCCCCCTACTCCCCACCATGTTTTATTACTTTGCATACTTTACGAATAATCTGAATATGATGAGGAGGGTGGATTTAAAGATGAAATGTAACCTTATTTATGGGTGAGCGAGTTGGCAATTTTCATTTAAAGTCTAGTTTGAATAAAACAATATTTTTTTTATGATTCGAGTAATATAGACAAATATTTGTAAAAAAAATATTTCAAGTTGAAACATAGATAAATACAAAGATTACTTTTTTACAATTTAAATTTTCTATGAAAAACCTCATAATCATACAAATCCGAATTTTTAAATAAGTTTAAGTTAACTATTGTCTCTCTATTGGAAAGGTACCGAGTTAAAGTCACATGACACACTTTTCTAGGGCAATTACTTTTATATCTCAAACCTCATAAGCAGCCCAGAAAATACTATTTCATTTTAATTAATTTAAAACCCGCCTCGGTGGCGTGGTTGGCCAACGCGATGGTTGTGTGTTGAACTAGACTACCGAGGGCAGGGAAATCAAGGTTATAATATTGGTAGGGTGAACTGGGGGGGGAGTTCTTAAATGGTTTTCCTCTCCACGAAAATGCGGGTTCACTTCCTCTAAGTTCAACTTTCCCAATTCCTAAACCATTAGAGTAATTAATACTTAAGAGTATAACCCAAACGGGTAGTAAGATGCGGTGGTAACAAATACACAAAAATTAAAGCATTAATTTGCGTGGAGGGAGAGTGGGAAACCGTTTAACGAAAAATCTTCTTTAAGACATCCGGTCAGGATTCCAACCCCGATCTATCACGTCTCACCGTAAGTCCAGTCCAACAAGAGAGTGATGTATCACACCATTTGACCACCGATACAGGTTGAGATAGAAAATTGAAAAGAATAAAGGGTAAGTGTTAACATTAACCGCCCTTTTTCTTGTCAATAAGAAAGAGGGGAAAGAAAACTACGAAACTTCTCATCTCAAGGTAAAGAAGAAAGTTCTGTTGTGAGCCTATCAAAAAATTACTGTATTTATTGGAGGAAAGCTAAAACTAGAGCCCTTAATCATTAATAATAGTCGCTTAGCTCCGTAAATATGATTAAAATAGTCGTTGAAAATGAGTCAGGGTCACATTTTCACAAATTTGTTTCTCTTAATAAACCTCTAATAATAGTGTTATTAAGGAAAAAGAGCCCTGTTGTAATATTTCGACTTTATCTTGGCATGAACCATATTTTGAAATAACGCATAGTAGAATTAAATATTGCGTTAAAGCTTGAACGTCTTTGCGACAATTTCTCTCTTACCCGAAGCTGCCAACTTAATTAAAATAAATTAAAAATGTGCTCAGCAAAACATTACACTATTTCTTTATCTGTCCTGAGATATTAACGAAGGCACTACAGACAAGAAATGTAACAGCCAAAAGAAAGAGGACATCTGAAGTGGTTAAAACAGAAGTACAGACAAGGATATTTACGAAAGGGTTAAATGTCACCACAGGGGCGTATAACAAGGCCATTTGAAATCTACCCGCAACGATTGCGCTCTACAGGCTTTGCCCTAAGGTAACGTTAGACGCCCGGGCATGGCCAACACGACCGTAAATTCTTATTTTTTGGGGGGGAGGTGGGGGGGAATTACTTTTGCAACTGTCTTAGAACGGAACGACCACCTACGCTAAGGTTTTTTTTAGCACCACGTCTTACTACCCATTCGGGTTACATGCCTATGTACTAATTACACATATGAGTTAGGAATTAGGAAGGTTTAAATGAGAGAAAACGCACCCGCATTTGTATTCATTTTAATAAGGCAGTGACTTATCACTGTGGTATTTACATCTCCTTTACACCATAATGTAGGTGCATTTTTCTCTAAACTAGATTCCCTATACCTATGCCTTAGTAACCGACCAAGTATTATTATTATTATTATTAGCACCGTGTCTTACTACCCGTTCGGGTTATACGCACTTACGCTAATGGGTAATGGTAGGGTGATTGTGAGATGAAATGGAGGACCTACAGTTTAACGTGGAATCCGAACTACGGTGGAGACCTGGCATTCCCCACATTCACAAGATGTCTTGTCAGAGGTGAAGAAAGGGTTTGGTAATCAGATAAATCTTTGCCGGGACCGAGGATTGAACCCCGGCCGCCAGCATAGAAGTCCGACACCTTACAACTAGACCGCCAGGTCACCAACTGACCAAGTACTTAATGGTCACAGTATTATTTAACGGGATAAAGAACAAAGGAAATTTGCAAAAATAAAATATCTGTACACTTGAAATTCTAGTCCTGCACCTTAGTTCATCGTTTTAAAGAGTCACGGGCTCAAATCAAGGCAGGCCCGAAACAACTTTGGGTGAATTTGTAGCTTACACTTTCATAATGATGCATGCATTTTCGGCGAATAAGGTGCAGTGTCTTTTATAAGAATTAAGTTAGCTTGTAAGCTGTGTGCTTATAATAATTTAGTTTGTTCTGAAATTTTGCATTCAATATTCCTCTTCCCTCTCCCTCCAATAAAAAAACCCAAAGCTGGTGTCAAATATTTTTATTCAAGAAACAGGATAGGAGGGGGGAATTATCACCCCTATGTTTCGAACCCGTTATTATATCTGGTTGTTTACAAACACGAGCAACAGGAACGTAAAGAAGGGACATTGTTGGGGGTAGTAGGTGGAAAGAGGGGTAGGGGAAACCAATTTTCTCACCGCTACAACTCAATTTGTTCCTTGCATTTCGCCTTACATCGGGGGGGGGAGAGTGTCTATAGCGACTTTTTGAACGGTAAGGATTTCTTCTTTTTTTATTATTATTTATTCTTCATACTCGACTGACTCCGATTTCTTATATGTTGGTACTAACAAGAG
The DNA here is from genome assembly GCA_902141375.1 of Timema poppense. Classification (NCBI taxonomy): domain Eukaryota; kingdom Metazoa; phylum Arthropoda; class Insecta; order Phasmatodea; family Timematidae; genus Timema; species Timema poppense. Next base: position 37,512 of record CABFOV010004722.1, on the reverse strand, counting down.
CTAGGGTCGAACGAAACATTTTTATTTTGGGGGGAAGGGAAGTGGACGGAAGTTAACATATTGTTATCCTAAACAAATCGACATTATTATTATTATTACTATTGGTAATGGTTTTAATATATGAAGTAATAATAGTAAAACAATAAATAAAGAAAACAAGTTGACATAATATAATATTCTTGTGATCTTTCGTATTTTTTTGATGTTTGTACATGTTGTAAAAGAAACACTTGGATGAATCGAGACAGTTACAAACAAATATTCTGTGTCTCTTGGGGGTAAAAGGGGGGAGTGGGGCAAGAGGGGGAAGGAAAGGAAATACAAAAAAGATGGTAATAAAACTAGAGAAAGGTAAACTAATGCTATCCTGTTTGAAAACATTTTGAATTATTGATGTAACGCTTGATATACATGGATATTTTTTCTTCACAAAGATACTTATTTTTCTACCTCCAGACAAGGACATTTTAAAGTAATGGTAAGAAATGCTTTTTAAAATTATATTATTTATTATTATATTTGTTAATTAAGGTTATAGCCGCGTATAAATATATTCTTTGAATTGAAAAATGACGCCTGGATACACGAATCAAACCCGGGACCTTTGGCTCAATCCACCAATGTTCTAATCACTGAGCAATCCAGGTATCTTCTACTATCCAGGGCCATTCTTCACTCATATTTTAAGGCAGAGTCTGTGATGGACGTGTGGAAATCATCAGCTACACATGTGTAATCAATCAAGATCAAGAGTTATCAGATAACGCAGCCACCTTCGACTTGGAATGACTTTATGTTGCCAAAGTACAATGTTGTACAATAGGACGATATTGCAATTTGAATGTCTGTAATAGATCTACAGGGTGGTCCACGGAAAAGTAACCCGCCTCCTATATCCAGCAGACGCCTCCCTCTGAATTGGAGGAGGTCAATCCCCCTCCACCCATATTGTGACATGAAGAATGAGCAAGTGAACTGCTTGTCTAAAGCTTTATTGACCCATTCTTCATGTCACAATATGGGCGGAGGGGGATTGACCTCCTCCAATTCAGAGGGAGGCGTCTGCTGGATATAAGAGGCGGGCTACTTTTCCGTGGGACACCATGTATTTAAAAATCATAAGTACAAAGATAGATTTTATAGAATGAATTTAAAAAATATATATAATTGGATATATTCGGATTTTAAAATATATTTAATATAATATTGTACAATATATTTTTAATAGGAAAAAAGTAAATTTTGGGAGCTATATTTGCTAGGAAATAATATCTTCAAATTGAATAAAATTGACTAAACTCTGAAGTTTTGATGGGGAAAAAAACTAAAATTCTGAGTACTCAAATTTTTCGAATTTTATAAAAATCATTTAGTTTGAGCAATTACTAAAACTCAACTCAAACTCGAATTTTCGAGTATTCATACCCCTCTAATATAAATATATGCTCAGGACCGCTTTTATATCACCATCAGCTCATCAATCTTGCGAATGGTTTGACGCAACTTTTGCCTCTCCTGGGCCATTATTGTTTTGTTTTTTACATCTGTGTACCTTTTACCTCCCTTCCACATCTCCTTCTGTAATCATCATCAAATTAACAAGTCTCAGTACATGGCCTACCATGTTAACTCTTCTTTGCTGTATTCCTTTCAAAAATTTGCTTTCTTCACTCTTCTTTATTTGACGCCATTTTCACGATATTTTCAACCCACTTCTGTAGCACCCACCACGTTTAAAATGCTTATAATAGTTTTCTTTCAGTTGTACTAAAGGTCCTGACTTCACGTCCATAAAGCGACACGCTCCAAACATATGCCTTAAGGAACCATTTACGATTTTCAAATGTATGCTAATAATGATTTAATGCTATAAAAAACTTTCTTCGTCTGCGTTATTCGACTTATAGCTTTCTTGCTCCCGTTATCTGCTGTTATTTTACTTTCTAGCTAGCAGAAATCCATTACTTAAATAGACGCTTCGGGCTGTTTTCACAATAATGTATATTATTATTATTAATATTATTATTATTATTATTATTATTATTTATTATTATTATTATTATTATTATTATTAGCATCGCGTCTTACTACCCGTTCGGGTTGTACGCACTTACGCTAATGTGTAACTGTATGGTGATTGTGAGATGAAATGGAGGACCTACAGTTTAACGTGGGATCCGAACCACGGTGGAGGCCCGGCATTCCACGATGCAGAACAGAACACTCTCTTCCTAATTAAGATATTCTTATTTAAATCCAGGCTGTTCAAACCTATAGTCAACGACAAAATAACAATACTTATAGATTTAAAACAAGTAGGTATCTATTTCAATCTGGACAGGAAAACCTTGTTGTTAAAATGTTTTTTAAGTGTTTCAAAAATTTGAAGCACTTTTTATTCTTTAAACCCTTTTTATGTTGTTTTTTTAAATACAAAATTTGCTTACGTTTAACATACTAACATATTGTGGTTAGGAATTGTTTAGATTACCTTCCGAATTCACTTTTATTTTAATTCAGTTTTAATCTTTTTTAATCGTTTTTTGAACAATGGTTTACACTGGTTTCTGTTGCGGTCCTCTTTATTTTTCTCTCGATGTTTTAAATTATTAATCTTCCCTTACACAAATAAGTTCTGAGACTTCTAATCAGTTTAAACGACGCTATTTTAGGCATTAGCAAACTTCTAATGTTTTCACACACAAAAATAATGTCAAAAAACATAAATAATTAAACACGCCAGTGTCTATATAACTATATTATTATTATTAGCACCGCGTCTTACTACCCGTTCGGGTTATACGCACTTACGCTAATGTGTAATGGTAGGGTGATTGTGAGATGAAATGAAGGACCTACAGTTTAACGTGGGATCCGAACCACGGTGGAGGCCTGGCATTCCTCACATTCACAAGATGTCTTGTCAGAGGTGAAGGAAGGGTTTGGTAATCAGGTAGATCTGTGCCGGGACCGAGGATTGAACCCCGGCCGCCAGCATAGAAGTCTGACACCTTACCCCTAGACCACCAGGTCACCTATATAACTATAAATAAATTTCGTGGCCGCATAATATAGTCTACACAATACACAGCTGATTATATAATGTATTAAAGCGGAGAAAAATCAAACACGATAGTCCCTGTAGCTATTAATAAATTACGTGACCTCATTGAACAGACCACACAATACACAGATCACTAACATGTTATTGTCTAACATGTACACTGACCGGTCATGTGTGAACTATAGCTGGCCCATCTATTGGTCATGTAGGGAACTAATGTAAGTTATTTAAACTTATCGGTTTAAATTGCTCTCCAAATAGTTCGTTCACAAATCCTCTGGCTGGTACCAACTATTGTTTTAATTTATCTTTTTATTTGCTTTACTTTTAAATTTTATTTAACCTCAAAAAAGACTTGAATATATTTTGATATTGTGCTATGATAAAAAAAACACTAATGAATGCGAATTTTGAAAGAAAAGATTAATCTAATAAATCTTGTACAAGGGTACTAGTCACTGGCCGTGAGAATCATAAGGAAACTATTAAACAACTTGTTCAAGACCCTTGGCCCCCTCTGCTCCTTTGTAAGAAATTGGGGGAGAAGGGTAATGTACCCCAACCCAGTCCCGGCGCATATGATGCTATGTACTGTAGCATTTATTTAAAAGAAAGGGTGTTTCGGATAGTTGTGATTCAAATGGACGGGTCTCTAGTGTTTATACAAAAAGTGTTAAATCTTTATCCAAACCACCTAAAATACCTGAACTTACCTTGACTTTCTCAATTACTTCTCTCTGCTCGTTCTTAAATTATACCGCTGACTCTCTGGGCCGTCTCTTTTACGAATGTTGCGTTTCTAAAGTGCACGGTTGGATAAGGAGGGGGTGGGGATAAAACGGTTAAAGGGGTTTAAAGGGTGGTGGTGGGGGGAAGTAGAAAGCTGCCACTTGGAAACGAACTCTGAGCAACTCCTAATTCAGACTCCTTCTACCGGAATCCATTACTGAAGCCTGTTGAATTGGCATCCGACAAGATCTGAAGTCGAAGGAGAAATTTTTCTTTGCCGTACAGGCTAGGGGAGCGGGGGTGAGAGGGGGGGAGTCGGAACGTAAGGTAAGAGTCGAGTTTCTATGAACCGGAAATCCGACTTTTGCAAAGTGTCATGAGCTTGTTTTCATTTTTTTTATGGTACACTTTAAAAAGTTAGAATGACAGTTATAACAAATTATTGCTTGGCTTATTTAGTCACTGAGATTAACTAATCGTTCAGGTTATATACATATTAACTTATCACGCTAGGGCTTTATGGATGAGGAGGGCTGAGTTTAGATTAACTGTACACACATTTGCGTGGACGGAGAATGGGGAACAATTTAGGGAGAAAAACCTTCGGTACATTGGATTTGAACCCCGACCTTATTGTTATCGACCAGTCCCAGTCTATTAAGAGAATTATGAATTCAAGCACTCGGCCACCGAAGCAGGGGGGAATTCTTTGGCGCGTACGGAGGGAGAGGGGGGGGGAGGAAAATGTATAATATTTGCCTTAAATGAGACAAGTCATTAATTTAATTCACCTTTGACAGAACTACCATTTAATATAAGTATACCCTGAGCTTAATAAGAAGTCTATTCTTTGACAGTTAGATAGGCTACTAGATTTACATTGACATATTCATGTCATGTCTGCTGTCATTGTTGGTATATATTATGAATACCCGTAAAATTTTAATTTTGTTTATTATAGTGCTGGTCAGCAGCCACAAAACCTATAACAGGCCAGCACTGAAAAATGTACAAGTACCTAACATTTAAGCAAATAAACAATCATAGATAAGAAATTATACGTACAGAAAAATAGTTACTAAAAGTAGATAATAAATTACAGGAGTAACAATGGTAGTAAAAGCATAAGCATACAATTAAGCCTTTACATCATTAAGAAAACTACCACAAACAATAATATAAGTTTAGGTATTTGAGGTAGAACCTGTAGTGAGTAGATGAACGATAAAGGCGTTCCTTAAGTGCGTGCATCACATGCCAATCAACTCTGTGATACAGTCAGTTCGAAATAGTAAATTACACCAACACTATTGCACGTGGATGATTTCCGATTAAACATTAATGGAGATAAAGAGTTAATATATGTTTCTAATACAGAACATTGCTGAGATATTAAATGATATTTGGATAGAAATCGCGTTGAAAAGGCCGTTTTTGACCATTTTAGAATGGCTTCACAGATAAACACTGTGCACAAATCTTCATTCTGTCATAATAGGGACACACTGTAATTATTAACAAGAAACTTTGTCGCTTTGTCCCCCATCGTCACCGCGGAAAATGTCGAGTAATCACTCAAATACGAATGCACTGCAAACATTTATGGAATATCTTGGTATTTTATTTTTCCCTTTTACTCCCATAATACCTAGCGCGAGCCGGGAGCGGATTTGGGCCTGCTATGATGAACGCTCTAAGGTGTAAGTTGAATGTATTCTATAGACAAGATAACAGTAAATCTGAGATAATCCGGACTGAATCGTGGGTTTCTAAGAGGGAGAGAGATTGTTTGGATTAGCAAAAATAACCGATAAGCGACCAGAATATTTAAATTGTATGATTATATATTGTACATACAGCAAATAACATTATAATGTCTTACAGACCTACCTAGTATTTAACCAGTAGCACTTTTTTTTTTAGCACCACGTCTTACTACCCGTCCGGACTACACGCATGTGTACAGAATGTCCAGCGTTCAGGTTTGAACTAATTTTTATTTTAAAATAATTATTATACAAACCTTTATATAATTTTCAACCATTCTATATCTTTTATATACATTTTGTAACTATTAAATTTTTCAAACTTTTAAAATTAACTTATTATATTAGTTCTTGATTTACATGGAAAAAATTAATCCCAAGATTGTTAACATATCATCCTAAATTTACTAACATAGTCCTCCCAACATTAAGTCTTAATAAATTGATATAAAATGAAAGATTGTCCTTTTTATTCTCTCAAAAAGGGATTCAATCCACTTTAATCCAAAGTCACTCTCTTTTTTCATTTCGAATAATGTCAACTTTCCATATCCGACTTTCTCCGGCAATATAAATAATAATATAAAATTATCCTATGAAATAGGAACCAGGGTCGTTTAAGGGGAAATGACCCCTCTTCCTTCTCCTCCTTTTTTTAATCGAGTCCTTGTAATGAGTATTGTGGATCCTTCTCTCCACCCCCCCAGCGTTCAGATTCACGGTCCATCGTAAGGGTGGAGGGGGTTAAAGAGGTAGTCCTTTCTCAGCAAGAGTCAGCTGACACCATATTAGTATTTGTGATACGTCAACAACATGGCAGCAACCTCTCGAAATAAAAAAATGTATTGGCTATAAACAATTTTACAAGCTGTACTTGACTTCCATAAAACTTTAATACCATATTCACCCCTCCCCCCCTATCTCTTTATACATATATATATATCGAGTCAAAAATATGAGTTTTTCGAGCAAATTCTATTTTGCCTTTATTTACATTTATTTTTACGACCGATAAGAATGCCCGTTGAGAGAGCTATTTTTTTTTTAAAGTGTCTTGCATTTTTTTAATATATTGAGATAAATATGTATATATTAATATTTAGGAAGAATATAACTGCGTTAGTTTTTTAGTTTTTAGGTTTATATTTTATTTTATATTCATATTCAAATACAAATCTTTCGACTTAAAAGTGTTGAGAGAAATACTTGTAGCTCTAACAATTATTATAAGTGAACAAAGTTGAAATAAACAGTAAAGGCACTAAAAAATCAAACAAATATGGTTTCAATTCATTATTACAAGGAGTGATTTGTTAAAATAGAATTCCTTTCAATTAGATCAAATAAATTAAATTCATTAGAATCAGTTCATTAAAAGTTATGAAAATGTATAAAAGCGAGTAAATTGTGCTTTAATAAATGAGCTTTATAACCGAAACCTTTATCATTCGGTAACGTGTCTATCTACAGGACTAAAGCTTAGTACGCACTTGGAAACACTGTTGACCAACTGCTCCCCAACTGTTGGCCAACTGTTCCTCAACTGTTAGCCTACTTTTGGCCAACTGTTCCTCAACTGTTGGCCAACATTAAAGAAACATTGTTTCTCGTCCAGACTACAATGACGAAACAAATGTTCCCCATCCAGAGCTCGATTGAGTGAGAGATGTCTGTTGAGGATGCTGCTATGGCTTGTGCTTTGTATGTAGTTATGGGCTGTTCAAGAAGACAGAGAAGAAGAAAATGGGGGTGGGTCTGCAAAGTATTTTAAAATGGTTCGTACTATGCAAATAAGCTTCCGACAGATCTGAAGCTCGAAGACGACAGTGGTTTTAGGAACTTAACTCGCATGTCCCCTACAGATTTTGAAGTTATTTTACAAATGGTTGGTCCCAGGATAACGAAGAGAGACACACGATTTAGATCTGCAATCTCACCTACCAGCCCACGTTGCTTGTTGTCGGAAATGTTGGCCAACATTTGTTTCTTGTAAACCATTTCAAATGGATCGCGAGAAACATGTTTCCCTCCCCGCTGGGAAACACAAAGGAAACATGAAAAAATGTTGCCCAACAGTTGGCAAACAATGTTTCCTAGTGCGTTCTAGGCTTAAAAGCTCCATGTTCGGTTCCTGACATGGCCACAAAATCTATCATGAGATGTGAGCTCCCCCTTTTATAGTGATGAATTAACAGCCGGGGGATGGGTGTTGTGTCTGATCTAGATTTAAGTTAGATTATAAGCCTTGTCCTGATATAATCATTATTATTATTATTATTAGCACCGCGTCTTACTAACCGTTCGGGTTATACGCACTTACGTTTATGTGTGATGGTAGGGTGATAGTGAGATGAAATGGAGGACCTACAGTTTAACGTGGAATCCGAACCACGGTGGAGGCCTGGCATTCCACACATGGAAGGAAGGGTTTGGTAATAAGATAAATCTGTGCCGGGACCGAGGGTGATATAATCGATCGGTTCAGAAAGTGCACGTTAATACCGTAAATAACTGAGAGAGAAAATTGTGGATACGAGTATATACGTTAGGATATCATCCAATATCTGAATTAAAAATTTTGGCAGTCTTAAATTTATCATAGCATTTCCATTATTTGAACAAAGTTTATTGATAAATCCATATTAATGCTACCAACAACTTAGGACATAGCTTATCGATATTAATCTCATCTTGTCTGGTTTGATGACAATCGCTAGGTCAGGATTTGAATCCAGAATGTGCGTCGGCAACTGAAGATGGTTTCTTCTAAAAAAATCCTCTATCTCTCCACACAAATGCGGGTGCAATTATAATTTATATATTTACCAT
>CABFOV010004721.1:19843-49581 GCA_902141375.1 Timema poppense | reverse complement strand
CGTGGGAGAGCATCTGGCCTGGAAGAATCAAGAGCAGTCTCACTCTGTGAGCCGTGGGAGAGTATCTGGCCTGGAAGGATCAGGACTTGGATTCAGACACCAGATGGAAACTTTAATAAGGACTCAACGTTCACTGCCAGGAAAACAATTTATCAAAAACTATTTTAGCTAAGACCTTTTTTGGTACAAATCCTAACATACAAATAAGCAAATTTAAATGGGAATGTATAATATTTTAAAAATCACATACTTTCTTCCTCGTTTATCTTAAAATAGAAGCATTTACTAAAATCTAATAATATTTGTGAAAGGAAATATTATACTTTGATGAAACACTCCACCAAAGAGCATAAAGGGAATAGTATACAGTGTTACAGAAACATTGAGAAAAGGGGAAACATCCATGTTCCCTATAGAGCAAAAGAGTCAAATTCACATTTCAAAGATTTCTATAAAGAATATATTTATTTATTTAGAAATATGGAACTATTGGTTTTAATATAAATATACTTTGAATAAAATAGTGTTATGTTTAATATTAATATTACTATTGGGTATCTGAGGACTATACATTCATAAGCAGACATGTCCATGTTAATTCATCTGCCAGAAAATTGAAAAATATTGTATTTGTAACGGATAGCTGTAGTGACTATTTTGCGAGTGCAGTGAGCGTACCCGGAATGTGGAAAGAGGGGGTGGGGGCGACAGTTGCAAATAGCCAGGTAGCGGGGTAGTCTTCCTGTGAGTGCGTTTGGGACTGGTCGTGTTATACTTGAGACGTGGACACGGTGACCGAGTATTGTATGTGTTATATTGATGTATAATGGCTGTACCAATGTTTTTACCCTTAAGTGTAAATATATATATATATAATTTGTAAATATTAAAACACGCTACCTATTTATTGGACTGGTTGTCATAATTAAAAATAATACAAAACAAAATGTAGATGTAGCTATCACTAGTTTATTATATGAATTGGAGGTTTATAAGTCAAACAGTATCAACAATAAAAATAAAAAACAATTGGACATGTCTTGTTTTGAATGAAAATATTTGACGTACCTGGGTTTTATTGAAAGTCCTATGGACATATCTGGATTATATTGCATATACTATATTAATTTCAATATTTTCGAGTAAGTTAAATTTTATTTTATTAATGTAATGAGTTACAGTATTTTAAATAAAAAAGCCGTGAAATTGGATAACAGCTATAGCATAGCTTACATTGTTTTTTATTCCAGCTATGATTACACACGTATTGCACCCTCTTCATGAAAACAATCACATGGTTATTTGTCACTATCACACTCCTCACTTATTTATTTCTCTCCATCAATTAGTTATTTGTATCAATTAAGTGACTTTTCATTGCCATTGATCCATAGAAACATTAAACAATAGAACGACATTTCATTATATCAGCCTTAATAACTTTATGGCAGACGAATTTATTAGTTTTATGAGTGCACGGTTTATAAAAATGCGCTAAGTGAGAATATTTATTTTGATTTCTGTTAAAATATATGAAAAAGAAGTTAGTATAGCTTAGAGCCTAATATGTATACTATATAAATATTATAGCATATTATTTCATAAAAATGTTCATGATTCTAACCTCTCACTCAGCCTTTCCAACATCAATTCTTGTTATTTCCTTGATCCCACAATTGAGGAACCAACTGGTGGGTCGTCCATTTCGTTATTTAAAGTATTTTATTAAAGTTCATCAACAAAATCAATTCAAAAACAAAACATTTTCTTTACAACAAAGGCATAAGTATTTAAAGAAATTTGAACTCCAGTGCCTGGATTCACTAATGGGAACAATTAGTTGTGCCAGCGTAAGTTTTAAAGGTGTGCCCAAATCCCTGTTCACTAAAAGAGCTAGCGCATTTTGAGAGCAAAGCTGCAACCACTCAAGAGTAGGCTCATCTATTAAAATCATGATTCTCCCTTCAATAAATTTAAATGGCAGCATATTATCGTATTGGCATAAAACACAATTAGTTACCTAACTATATTTCAATTAATAATAAAGAAATTAAAATAACACCCGTCTGTCAGGCACAAAATTTGTTTCGATTTAAATATTGGTAACAAAACACTACTTAGCTTTTAATGCCTCATAGATATCATATTCTGAAAATTGAAAAATGACACCTGGACACGGGAATCAAACCCGAGACCTTCGGCTTAGTACGCCAATGCTCTTACCACTGAGCTATCCAGGATTCGTCCCGTGCCCATGGTCATTCTTCACTCATAGTTTAAGGCAGAGTCTGAGATAGACGTGGAAGTCGTCAGCTTATAAACATGTGATTATCTAAGATCACAGCCATCAGACAACGCAGCCATCAGCGACTCGGTAGTTGGCAATTTTGCGGCCAATTGACAATTATATATATAATTGTACAGGATTGCATATATTAATGAAACAAATAGCCGAAACTATTGTTAATGCATTTTAGTGAGGATTACACCTTTTAGATATCATATTCTGAAAATTGAAAAATGACACCTGGACACGGGAATCGAACCCGGGACCTTCGGCTTAGTACGCCACTGCTCTTACCACTGAGCTATCCAGGATTCGTCCCGTGCCCATGGTCATTCTTCACTCATAGTTTAAGGCAGAGTCTGAGATAGACGTGGAAGTCGTCAGCTTATAAACATGTGATTATCAAAGATCACAGCCATCAGACAACGCAGCCATTAGCGACTCGGTAATTGGCCTATTTCCAGCCATTCGACAATGATATATATAATTGTACAGGATTGCATATATTAATGAAACAAATAGCCGAAACTATTGTTAATGCATTTTAGTGTGGGTAGTCCCTCATAGATACCATTGATATCTATGATATCTATGAGGGACTATCCACACTAAAATGCATTAACAATAGTTTCGGCTATTTGTTTCATTAACTTTTAATGTTGAATTTTTACATTCAAACAACGCAATGGTATTTCTTGCACGCTGTGTAATCTTTGTCTAGATCCAAAGAGGTTTGTATTCTTCCAAGTCCAAAGACATCTCGTCACTAAACATGGTGCTTACTAAAGCTTTAAAATAAGTTTTAAAGATTCTATAAATGTTTTATTAATGGCGCTTAAGATTTAAACTAATAATATAAATACATTCTAAATAATGAACTAATATTGTTTTTGTAAGGCATCCAGAAAAAGGCCGCCTCTAATTTTATTTCCAGTTCATTATCAAAATGTTTAGAAATCTTTGTATTTGCTGTCATTTTCATTAGGGATTTAAAATAAAGTATAATTGATTTTGAAAGTAGATTATTCACAAGGATTGGTCGAGAAGAGATCAATTGATGACGTTTGTGGTGACGTCACCATCACCTTTCCACCAGTTTGCGCCTTGTTTAGTGAATATGTAAATGGAGCAAGTAATAAGGTGTATCTTTGGGAGTATCTTGGGTGCAAAGTTGCGCCATTTCTTGACTTGCGCTTGAGAAGAGTTTCGCTTGTTAGTGAATTCAGGCCCTGATGCTAAAATGTGTAAAACTAGTACTAGTGGTGTTAAATTGATCTACTTTTTGTTGTTGTAGAAAACTTAATTATTGGCAACATAATTTTAAAGTGCAATGTTTATTTTCTCTCTACACAGTTATTTATTAAAAAATAATAAAGGAATATTACTTTCAATTATATAGCTAAATATGTATGGACTTGTCTGGTTTTGAATGAAAATAATTTCCTGTGTATTTATATATTACTGGATGTGTCTACATTTGGTTGAAAACTTATCAAATAGGACATGACTGGTTTTGATTGAAAAGCTTACTTTTAGAGCTCATTGTAGGTTTGAATTAACAGGATGTTATTAAAAACAAGATTCCCATCGTATTAAGCACAGCAACGTTGGATATAAAATATATCTTACTCTTTTTTAAATATTTTGGACATGTCTGCTTATGAATATATAGTCCTGATCCTGGGGTACATCAATCGCAGCCCAGTAATGTCAGTATTAGCCAGTACTAATCTACTATTGCCAAGGAACCACCCGAATGTACTAATCCTTTCCGTGAAGGCTTCTTCCATGTCCAGATGAGATGAGGTGATGAGCATGAAAGTTAGGGTGAACTAATGGAAACATATAAGTCTAGCTTAAGCCTAACTAACCAAACCCTGATGACCGTTGACCTGGCTTCGATTTCTGGCTGGTACCTCGTGTTTTTTCCCCCTAACGGTCATGCAGATGGAAGAGATCGAAATAGATACACCTACTGTATATAGAGCATTATATTTCTGTGTGGGTTTTTAGCATTTTAAACCTCTATTATTTTATTAGATTTACTTTTTTCCCTCTATATTTTTTCCCCATTTTCTCTTATTATCCTTTTTATCCTTGTATCACTTTTTAATGACCCTTTTTTTTTATACACTCCTACAGTTATGAACCAATTGTATTCGTTGAGGTATTAATTTTTGCTTTCTCGCTATCTTACAGGTAGAGAAAGTAGGCTTATTTGATTGAATCGTCAAAAAAAATCTAGCTCGAGATTTTGATGAATCTTGATGAATCCGAAAACATTGTTTCGGAGTTTCTGTTTGTTTGTCTGTCTGTAACTCCAACTGAAGCCTAGGACTGCCCCGAGGAGTTTTTTTTTGGAACTGGATATCTAACCCTAAACTTAAGGGTAGTTTACTGAAGGGTAAAAAGATAAAAAAAAATCGATTTTCTTAAAATCTGCTCTAACAATTTTGATTAAATTTAATTTTAAACCATTAATAAATACTCCAAACAGAGTGGCTACCCTCAATATTTCGGCAAAATGACGCGCTCCAGTATGATGCGTTAATTCTCATTTCTTACCATATCTCCGAAACTATTTGAGATATGAAATTACTTAACATTACAAAGATGTAGTTTAAACGAAACATATTTTTATAAAACCAATAGCTTTCAAGCTATACGCAAATGTCTTTAATTTTTTTTAACTTTTCTAGCACTAAAGCAAAGTATTGTGACCGTAAAAAAATCTAACCTGAAAAGTTGATGGATGTCAACGTCTCGTGACCACACGAACCCTAAAAATTGGTCTTTGCAAGATCGTCTGTCTGTGTGTCTTTTTAAACCCAAAATTAATAGTAGTTTGGTAAAAATCGAAAAGAGGAAAAATCAATTTTCTCAAAATCGCTCTAACAATTTTTATTAAAATTCGTATTTAGGCGTTGATTAATATTTAAATAAACTGTATATTTTAATTTTCCCGTGAAAATGGCTTTACGGGTACTTTACAGAAGCGGAAATTTCCGTATTTTCGCAACAATTTGAGATACTAAGTAATTTATAATTGTAAAATTGTAGCACTATTAAAATTTAAAAAACTCTCTTATTTGAAATATATTTGTATAAAACCAATATATTTGGAGATATTGGCAAATGGATTAATACAATTTTGTGGGCTTTAGTTGTGGAGAAATACTAAAGTTCAAACTTAATAATTCTCTAATGGCAGAGAGTAAGCAAATAAGTAACTCTATCAAGAAGTTGATGTTTTTCATTTAATCTTTTATAGGAAATGTTTGAACAGCATGGGGAGTGAATCCAGGACTTTCGTGAGGGGGGACGCCAGTGCTCCCGTCAGGGTGGGAGGTACCTCAAGAAATGTTAACATAAAATTACTTCAAAATTTGAGAGAAATCTTTAAGTAATTTTTCGGTGTAACACTAAACTTGAGAATAATCCTCTAATGAAGCGTATAGCTCGAAATTTGCGATTAGTATTGGAATTTACTATTAGAAAATAATAATATCAACAAATAGTGATTATTAAGAGGGAAATAAGTTTAAACATTATAACAGTTGTTATATAAAAAGTTTCTTAACTATTCAATCAATTATACAAAACAGATGGAACTATTAGTATTTCAAACAAACTAATTTTAACTCCATTCTTCAGTATAGCTAGTTAGTTATCTGTCATTATACATCAAAATGTTACCACTAAGCCATACTAGCACGTTATGTGTGGTATTATTCAAAGATTTTGCTTGAAGCACGTTATTTTAAAATAAATTATTTCAAAGATCTTTATTTAATATAAATCATTGAAATAGTAAAAATAAAAATGATCAAATAAAATTAAACCTAAACAAGATTTATGCAACAAGTTGAGAAGCGCGCAACTTAAATTTTTGTGATTTCAATAATGCAAATTTTCACTATTTTAATACTTAATGTGACTGTCTTAAGTATTTATAATAATTACCGTTTATTAATCATTTAATAATATTAACAATAACAATTTTAAAAATGAAATCTGATTAGTGAGATAGTATTAAGTGACAATAAAGTTAGTAGTGGCTTTAGCATTGATTTAATTGGTTTAATTTTTTGAAGGGGGTGCGCAACCCCCATACCTCCTTCCTGGATCCGCCCCTAGTACAGCGAGGTTCTATCTGTCTCATTTTAGACTCAATAGTCAATAATAGCCTATTTTATTGGCCAAAATTTATAAAAGATAAATTTAATAGCAATGCGATAACTATAAGATGTGCATCCCCTAATTAAATGCCGAAATTTTAACCGGAGGTCAAAATTTTAATACGAAGTGTCTACCCAATATTGATGATTTTTATTGATCCAAATATACAAATGAAGACGTTAATTATTTAAATATAATTATAAAATTTAAGACCGTGATTCAACACATATTTTACGTTTGTATAGCGCAATTTATTCTTGGGTTCACTAGTGTCTATTATGTCACGAATTTTGAGTAAATATCTCCATTTCCAAACAATAGAGCGAGAAAGCCCGTACGGAGTTCCGTACCATTTATTTTGTCTGGCCATCCATATTTGCAACTAATGGTCATAATTTAAATAACCACACCAAGTTAAATATTAGCCGATCTTTCATGCGTCCAAAAACTTTCTGATATAAATATTGAAAGTCGCAAACACATCCTGGACGCTAATTTCAAAATGTTGACAATTAGTTTCAAATCTGGTCGTCAGGACGATGGTACAAATTGGTTCAGAAATGTAAAAGGAGTTTTGACTGTAAGGATTGATAATATAGATGTATATGTAGTACGATGAAAGGCCCTGCTATTATTATTATTATTAGCACCACGTCTTACTACCCGTCCGGGTTATACGCACTTACGCTAATGTGTAATGATAGAGTGATTGTGAGATGGAATGGAGGACCTACAGTTTAACGTGGAATCCGTAACCACGGTGGAGGCCTGGCATTCCCTACATTCACAAGATGTCTTGTCAGAGGTGAAGGAAGGGTTTGGTAATCATATAAATCTGTGCTGGGACCGAAGATTGAACCCCGGCCGCCAGCACAGAAGTCTGACACCTTACCCTCCCCCCTGCTATTATTGAACAGGCATTGAAAGAGCAAAGGGTGACATATGTCACTCTTCTCCTAAGCTCCCCCTTTTAGGGACCCCTGCTAACCAGTCATCTCGCGAACAACACTCATGGACACAAAACACAAAGGGGCTTAAAACCCTCTTATACCAATACATTTGTTTTAGTTGTGTTATCTGTCTGTCTATCTATCTGTCTGTGTGTCTGTATCTCGGATTAGAGACTAAACCGTTCTACCAGTTGGGCTAAAACTTAGTACTTAGGGTTTTCAAAAGGTTCCCTCGGGGCGTGTTTGGAATTATATCTAAACCTTAAGTTAAGGGTAGTTTACTGAAGGTAATAAAGAAAAAGATTGACTATCGCCAAATTGGCCACAAAGATTTGGACTAAACATTGCATACGGTATGGAAACCCTCATTTTGCAAAGGAAATGTTTTTGAGGGTATTTTACAAAGGACAAGATTTTCATTTTTGTTCATATCTACTTGGCTATTTCAAATAAAAAACGTGGTTCTACTAATATATATATATATATATATATTGGAGGCATTTGAAAATTTGAAACTGTTTAATATGCTCTTGGTTTACTTAATGTTTCTGCAACCGTATATATTATTTCAATTATGATTTTTAGCGGAGTATTTCTGCAACAATATATTTTGCGTCACAAATCTTACGAGCTTAATTAAATGTTTCAAGATAAAGCAGAGAGAAAGTGTGAACAGTGTACCGTTCCATTTATGTTTGTTCTTTGTAATTTTACCGACAAAGCTTCTTAAAGCAGATTAGCATTATAAACAATATTAATAATGAATTATTGTTAGTTAATAGAGACTATTATTCTATTGATTAAAATATTAGAAACACGACCATAATAAGTGTTGGTAAAGAGATTGGAGAGAGTTTGTATAAAGGCTCTCCTCCCCCAATTTCCCCGAATCCTGTTAACGTCCCTGCTGCTCGTGACTCTATCCTCGTGTAACATTGTCTGTGAAGGTTATGGTTAGGAGGGAGAGTGTTGGATGCTTTCTCTCCTACCACTCTCTCTCTCACTGCTATCTGGTGGTAAGTAGGTCAGGGTCTTCCTTCAGCTGTTCTCAAGCCAAGTCAAGTGGGCAATGTTGTGTGTGGATAGCTCTGAGTAGCTACGAGCAAGCTATTGAAATAGTAGCTGCGACCAAGCTACTGAAATAGTAGCTGCGACCAAGCTACTGAAATAGTAGCTGCGACCAAGCTATTAGAATAGTAGTTACGACCAAGCTATTGAAATAGTAGCTACGACCAAGCTATTATAATAGTAGCTGCGACCAAGCTATTGAAATAGTAGCTCTGAGTAGCTAGACAAAGCTATTGAAATAGTAGCTACAACCAAGCTATTGAAATATTAGCTACAACCAAGCTATTAGAATAGTAGCTGCGAACAAGCTATTGAAATAGTAGCTCTCAGTAGCTAGACAAAGCTATAGAAATAATAGCTCTGAGTAGCTAGTCAAAGCTATTGAAATAGTAGCTCTGAGTAGCTAGACAAAGCTATTGAAATAGTAGCTACGACAAAGCTGTTGAAATAGTAGCTACGACCAAGATATTGAAATAGTAGTTATTACCAAGCTATTGAAATAATAGCCACGACCAAGCTATTGAAATAGTAGCTACGACCAAGCTATTGAAATAGTAGTTATTACCAAACTATTTAAATAGTAGCTGCGACTAAGCTATTGAAATAGTAGTTACGACCAAGCTATTAAAATAGTAGCCACGACCAAGCTATTGAAATAGTAGTTATTACCAAGCTATTGAAATAATAGCTACGACCAAGCTATTGAAATAGTAGTAATACCAAGCTATTGAAATAGTAGCTCTGAGTAGCTAAGACCAAGCTATTGAAATAGTAGCTACGACCAAGCTATTGAAATAGTAGCTACGACCAAGCTATTGAAATAGTAGTTACGACCAAGCTATTGAAATAGTAGCTACGACCAAGCTATTGAAATAGTAGCTACTACCAAGCTATTGAAATAGTAGCTACGACCAAGCTATTGAAATAGTAGCTACGACCAAGCTATTGAAATAGTAGCTCACGAGTAGACACTACCAATTAGCCTTTTATTCAAACGATATACTTAATTGCCCATATTTTAAAATGCGAGTAGCTTCAATTCACCCAATGTGAGGAGCGTTCGGACATTCAGAAATAACAAATTATCGAACAAGTGTTTTTGATAAGGTTCCTCTTGTACAAATGGGGGCAATGGGCATCAACGTGTATTCTTATATCTAAGAACTCAACATTGTAAGTTCCATAGTTATATAAGAAACTCCATTGAAATATTAAAATATAATATTCATTTTGACTGTTTACACTAAATGTAACAATATGAATTCAAAACAAATGAATAGAAACATCTAGAACTAATGAAAAAAATTGTTTAAGGTCTTCTCAAAAGGAAACTTTAAAATAACTGAAGATTGTTGTAGTGGTATTGAGGACTGTTGTAGTGGTGTTGAGGATTGTTGTAGTGGTATTCAGGATTGTTGTAGTGGTATTCAGGATTGTTGTAGTGGTGTTGAGGATTGTTGTAGTGGTATTGAGGATTGTTGTAGTGGTATTGAGGACTGTTGTAGTGGTATTGAGGTTTGTTGTAGTGGTATTCAGGATTGTTGTAGTGGTATTGAGGATTGTTGTAGTGGTGTTGAGGATTGTTGTAGTGGTGTTGATGATTGTTGTAGTGGTATTGAGGAATGTTGTAGTGGTATTGAGGATTGTTGTAGTGGTATTGAGGACTGTTGTAGTGGTATTGAGGATTGTTGTAGTGGTATTGAGGATTGTTGTAGTGGTATTGAGGATTGTTGTAGTGGTGTTGAGGATTGTTGTAGTGGGGTTGATGATTGTTGTAGTGGTATTGAGGATTGTTATAGTGGTATTCAGGATTGTTGTAGTGGTGTTGAGGATTGTTGTTGGGTTATTGAGGATTGTTGTAGTGATATTGAGGATTGTTGTAGTGGTATTGAGGACTGTTGTATTGGTGTTGAGGATTGTTGTAGTGGTATTCAGGATTGTTGTAGTGATGTTGAGGATTGTTGATGTGGTATTCAGGATTGTTGTAGTGGTGTTTATGATTGTTGTAGTCATATTGAAGATTGTTGTAGTGGTATTGAGGATTGTTGTAGTGGTGTTGATGATTGTTGTAGTGGTATTAAGGATTGTTGTAGTGGTATTGAGGATTGTTATAGTAGTATTGAGGATTGTTATAATGGTATTGAGGATTGTTGTAGTGGTATTGAGGATTGTTGTAGTGGTGTTGAGGATTGTTGTAGTGGTATTAAAGATTGTTGTAGTGGTATTGGGGATTGTTGTAGTGTTATTGAGGATTGTTGTAGTCATATTGAAGATTGTTTTAGTGGTATTGATGATTGTTGTAGTGGTATTGATGATTCATAGCTCCGATTTCATAAGTAATACAGTGGTGTGGGGATATCTCCCATTAAGTAGTTGTGCCCTCAAAGGTAAAGGTCATGATTACTTTATATTATGCAGTAGTTGAAAACCTTTTTAATCAATTTTAATTATCAATCACGATATTAGATTGACGATTAGGAAAAGGTTACAGTCGGGAAATCCATTCTATTACTCGGTCAGTAGTTCGATAAAATCTCGCCTGGTTTCAAGGAATGTAAACAAAGAATATACAAAACAATTGTTTTACTGGTAGTCCTCTATGGCCATGACACGTGATATCTTTCCTTATATGACGGAAACAAATTAAGGGTGTTTGAAAACAAAGTTCTTATGAAGATATTTGGTACAAAAACGGATGAGGCTACTATGTAGTGGAGGAGGTTAAGTAATGGCAAGCTACATACCCCGTACTTATTACAAGCCATTTGTAGGATAATCAAGTCTCGTATATTATAGTAGACTGGACATGCGTTGCGAATATGAGATTCTAGAACCTTGTTCAGTCTATTAACTGGCCAACCCGATAGTTTAGAGGTGATTGGGAAGAGCTGGAAGCAGATTGGATATAATAAGGTGGACTGGATAGAACTAGCTCAAGATAGAGATTGGGTGTAACAAGGTGGACTGGATAGAAGCAGCTTTAGATAAGGATATGTGGCGTACTTTTGTAATATTGAAATGAAAAAAAACATTCTTAAATAAATAATTATTAAAATTAATCTCATATTGCCAACAAATTATGTTTTTAATCACAAACAAATTTTTTTGTAAATATGTTTTTAATTGATTTACACCCCAAATATATTTCGTGCAACGCCTCTGCTTAGAGTGCTCAAGTGTATCCTGTGTAAGATGCCCCTCGTTTCAAAAATAGCTTCAAGTTCATCAAGTACTTGTAACTGACATCTACCAATCATTATTAATAATTGATCTACACAACATGTCTAATCACTAACTTGTCGAGTGGTTCAAAGCGTCACCCTCGCAGTAGACTAGACTAGGAGACCGGGGATAGAATCCAGGTCAAGTCAACTGAAGTACATTTTTACTAAATAGTTTCCGACTCTTCCTCCACGCAAATATGGGTTTGTACTTTATTTCCCTTAAATTCAACTTCCATTCTTAACAGATAAGCATATTAAGTACTTTACATGTGTGTACAGCCTGAACGCGTATTAATATGTGATGTTAAAATTAAAGTGTAGTGGTGACCTGGTGGTCTAGGGGTAAGGTGTCAGACTTCTGTGCTGGCGGCCGGGGTTCAAACCTCGGTCCCGGCATAGATTTATCTGATTACCAAACCCTTCTTTCACCTCTGACAAGACATCTTGTGAATGTGAGGAATGCCAGACCTCCACCGTGGTTCGGATTCCACGTTAAACTGTAGGTCCTCCATTTCATCCCACAATCACCCTACCATTACACAATAGCGTAAGTGCGTATAACCCGAATGGGTAGTAAGACGCGGTGCTAATAATAATAATAATAATAATTAATTTTCAAAATCTTTGCTATTTTAAACTAGTGACTAAAAATTGTATCCCAAGCTAAATCTTGTTTTTGTCTAACCAGCTGAAACTTTTAAAACGAGCTATTTATTCCAGAAAGAGTTAGAGCAAGTTATTGTTTTTTGATACCATTTAGGCTGTCAATAACACAGCACCATAGAATACTTTGTATCTGTTCAGCGTAGGAATTGTTTTCTGAAAAGCCTTTTTACCTACCAGAAGTCTACTATATAGTAGGATATTGGTAGGAAAAAGACCTTTCAGAGAGTAATTCCTACCGTGAATGGAATATACATAAACCAAATCATTATAATTATAAAAATATATACTGTACTAACGTGTTTGCTTAAAATCAAATAAAAGTATTTTTATTTGTGTCCATTTTATATCTGCTCTCTTTTTTTTCTAGCTTAGTTTTGCACTTTGTCATTAAGTAAGTATGTCTAATTAATTTTAGAACAGACAAAAAGAGTTTCCTGGCCTTTAACTTATCATTCTTCCAATAATACATTTTTGGACCCGCCATATCGAAGCTGGGACACTTAGATTTGTAGAAAAACGTGCAACTGACTAAGTGGTCAGACCTTCTCATTTATATATTTTAGGCCGATACTTAACTTATTTTGGAAAAATATTTAACTTTAAATAATAATAATAATTATTATTATTAGCACAGCGTCTTACTACCCGTTCGGGTTATACGCACTTACGCTAATGTGTAATGGTAGGGTGACTGTGAGATGAAATGGAGGACCTACAGTTTAACGTGAGATTCGAACCACGGTGGAGGCCTGGCATTCCCCACATTCACAAAATGTCTTGTCAGAGGTGAAGGAAGGGTTTGGTAATCAGATAAATCTGTGTCGGGACCGAGGATTGAACCCCGGCCGCCAGCATAGAAGTCTGACACCTTGCCCCTAGACCACCAGGCCACCTATTTAAATAATTAAATGCTTGTATTGAAAATCAACCATAAGCTATAGGTTACTTTGGTGTGAAAAGCATGAATTATTTAGACATTTTTAATCTAAAACTGTTGGTCCAAATTTACATGAAAATAAAGCCTAAATATCAATGGCTGTTCTTTGCGAAAGTTTTTTTTTTCAAATCTTATCTATATCCGTTCATTAGTGAAAAAGCATGAATAAAGGTGACCTGGCGGTCTAGGGGTAAGGTGTCAGACTTCTGTGCTGGCGGCCGGGGTTCAATCCTCGGTCCCGGCACAGATTTATCTGATGGCCAAAGCCTTCTCTCCCCTCTGACAAGACATCTTGTGAATGTGCGGAATGCTAGGCCTCCATTGTGGTTCGGATTCCATGTTAAACTGTAGGTTCTCCATTTCATCTCACAATCACCCTACCATTACACATTAGCGTAAGTGCGTATAACCCGAACGGGTAGTAAGACGTGGTGCTAATAATAATAATAGCTTGAATAAAAATGTATAGAGATCAAATGTATATTTCCTCCAGAAGATTAAAAAAAAAAAAGAACTGAACATAATATTTTTTGGAAAGTTTGTAGTGAGATGTATTTAGATATGTCTCTAATGTCCACGCAAGTCCAAACTTAGTTATAGTTTTCCCCCAGACGCAGTCTAGGGGCGAGCGCACAAGAGGCGCGCTAAATGCCAGAGCAACGAAGAGGGGGAAGGTAAAAAGAGAGTTCGTAGGAGAGGGGAAAGCTGCAGTAAGTGAGGGGGAGGTAGCTCTTCTCTCCGAGGCCAGTGTCGACCGAGTACGATCAAGGTCTCCATCAAAAGAAACACTTGGTGTTTGCTCCTGACGGTTCCGTGGACTCGAGACCACAATAACTACCGGACATACAGGATTACTAGTGAACTCTGACACGCAGTGGTACCACAACAAACTATTCACACTCTCAAATATAGTTTATGTTCCATTTTTTTACAATTGGTTTTCCTCTAAGCTCATAAATCAAAATTAAAAATTGATCTCAACAAATATTTGTATAGCATTCAAAGGTCATTTCAATTAATAAAATTTATTGAACAGATACAATTAATGCAATGTTTTTCACAAATATTTAAAATAATTATATTGCAGATTTTTTTTTTAAATCAGTGAAGATTCATAATTTTAATTTGCAGCTTAATAAAGGTCCTAGCTATTAAAAGATTTGTTTGGGTTACAAAGCAGGACCCCAAATTTTGGATCAGGGACTATTTATCATATCACGTTAGAACTTGAATTGAAATAAGATGGAACACATTGGTTTCTACTCTATGAAGAACATGTAGTGTCGGTGAGATCAACGCACGTATGGACGACAAACTCTGCAAGAACTTCTCTTTAACTAGTTCAAACGTATTTAGTGCATATCTTAGGATAGTTCGAACATGGTGAGACTGATACCAACACAAGCAGCGACGTTAACTGGTGAGTACTAACCGTGATTGACAGGTCTCTTGTAACAGAGCTGTTAAAAGTAGTCAATACATCTCATTATTGACAGGTCTATTTAACCGAGCTGTCAAAGTAGTCATTATATCTCATGATTGTTGGGTCTCTTGTAACAGAGCTGTTAAAGTAGTCATTACATCTCATGATTGACAGGTTTATTGTAACAGAGCTGTTAAAAATAGTCATTACATCTCATGATTGTTGGATCTCTTGTAACAGAGCTATTAAAAGTAGTCATTACATCTCATGATTGGCAGGTCTATTGTAACAGAGCTGTTAAAGTATTCATTACATCTAATTATTGTTGGGTCTCTTGTAACAGAGCTGTTAAAGTAGTCATTACATCTCATTATTGACTGGTTTATTGTAACAGAGCTGTTAAAAGTAGTCATTAAATCTCATTATTGACAGGTCTATTGTAACCGAGATGTTAAAAGTATTCATTACATCTCATGATTGACAGGTCTATTGTAACCGAGCTATTAAAAGTAGTCATTACATCTCATTATTGACAGGTTTATTGTAACAGAGCTGTTAATAGTAGTCATTACATCTCATGATTGACAGGTATATTGTAACAGAGCTGGTAAAGTAGTCATTACATCTCATGATTGACAGGTCTATTGTAATAGAGCTGTCAAAGTAGTCATTACATCTCATGATTGACAGGTGTATTGTAACCGAGCTATTAAAAGTAGTCATTACATCTCATTATTGAAAGGTTTATTGTAACTGAGCTGTTAAAAGTAGTCATTACATCTCATGATTGACAGGTCTCTTGTAATTGAGCTATTAAAAGTAGTCATTACATCTCATGATTGACAGGTTTATTGTAACCGAGCTATTAAAAGTAGTCATTACATCTCATTATTGACAGGTCTATTGTAACCGAGCTATTAAAAGTAGTTATTACATCTCATGATTGACAGGTCTCTTGTAACCGAGCTATTAAAAGTATTCATTACATCCCTTGCAGGAGCTATCACTTGTTAACGTGGATTCTCTGAGCGACTCTCCAAACTGATGTATCAGAATTATAATTATAATAATAATAATAATTATTATTATTATTATGTTTCGTTTGCATTTATCATTTCCTGTCTAAAGGTGCCACATCATTTCTCTATTAAGGCTATTTTGAGATGGTAATAATTCCATCCCTTTCTAGTTGTGAGAGAATGGATAGCTCAAACTAATTACTGTGATACTGTAACATTCGCGTTTTTAATTAATTAATAATATTTCATTTGTGCTACTGTGAGCGCTTTTTAAAATTACTTCATTGAATCGGTTAAATTAGTCCTACAACTACTGTAATTTTTATAGTAAAAATAAAACACATATAAATACCAACTATAAGTAAAAAGTACTACACAAATAATATTTAGTGTTGATAAAATATATTCTAAAAATATAATTTAACTTTTGTTTTATCAATATGTTTATTAAATATGAAATATGTGCAATCGTAATCAAATTATGTTTTAATGCCAAACTCTGAGCAAACATTTACCAATATATGACTCTACTGAATCTTACTAATCCCTTATCCATGCAAATCTACTATAACTAATTAAACATGTGTAAGATACAATCTAAGGGAAATGCACCCTCATTTTTGTGGAGATAGAGGGTGTAATTATCTATTTAAAATAACCTTATATCCATAAGTATAGAGTCAAACACAATCTCTTTTCAGGAAATCCAATATATTATTTGATTTATGTCATATACTTGTGATTACCGTTAGCGATAGATAGATAGATAATGTCAGGCTTCCAACGTGGTTCGGATTCCACGTTAAACTGTAGGTCCTCCATTTCATCTCACAATCATCCTACCATTACACATTAGCGTAAGTGCGTAGGGGCCTATAACCCGAACGGGTAAAGCTCGTTCACTGTAGGAGTTTATCTCTGAAAGGCCTTTTTCCCTAACAGAAATATATTATATAGTAGGATATTGGTAGTAAAAAAGACCTTTCAGAGGTAAACTCCTACCGTGAATGAAGTATAGTTAGACGCGGTGCTAATAATAATAATAACAGATAGATCAACATTACACCTACAGAGCAAAAACACATTAAAATAAATCATTTATAAAATGCATTTTGTTAAAAAGTCATATATTTTTATTACATTTTTATATTACATTTCATATCTATAAGAAATTGAAATCAGTAACATAGTTTTAGTAAGCATTTAAAAGGTTAAATTTTCGTGTGGGATTGAACTAATGAAACTATTTGCTAAGCAGCTCACAAGTACAAGTGAACAGGTAATTGTTGATATAACTGGTAGCCTACACAATCAACAAGACCACCATGTGGATCTTTTTAACGTTCTTTGTGGTGTGTGGTGTCATTCTATGATATTATTAAAACAGCACCAGAGATAGTACTAACTAGTGACTATATTCCGTCCAACTTATGTTTTTTTAAGTTGCTTTACATGCTACAACTATGACTCCTATACTACCTTCTGATTTGTCTTCTACAAGTGATGGTATTTATTAGTGGTGTATTTATTTACTCCTGGATATTTTCTTATTCACGTCTTTACAAACTTAATTGACAGAACTGCAAGATTTATTCCATACACGCCTTTAAGGATAATGTTTTCACTACAAAACAATTTTTGTTCCCGAACCAGTCCCAAATTTGTGGAATAGATTAATTTACTTTGTTATATATATGTATAAAATATGTAATTTAAAATAAATTAACCCTCTAAAATTTAAATGATATTGTTACAATTCACTTTATCATATACAGCAAAAAATGGTATTATTTTATTCAATATTAATGTTTATAACCATTGTCTAAATATGAGCAGGGGCTATTTATATTGAAATAAATCCCTCATAACCTGCTACTAAATAGTTAGAAAAATATATATATTAAATAATTATATGCTATTGTAACTCCTAAACCCACACATTCTTCTTGCAAGGATTAAATACAATTTTTCATTTTATCTCTTTTTAGGGAAACTATTGGAACCAATTTAATTTGTCGAGTTGCAACAACTACTTTAATAATGTTTCCTTTTCTACCTTCTGACACCTATACAAGAATCAATTCTTAAAGAGTTGCCGTGGTGAATATGGGTTTAGATGTGTGATTAGTGTATTATTAGGTTGCATATGTTACACCCCAACATTGAAACTGTCTGTTTTATTAATTTGGAAAATTTCTGCTCATTCCGTGAACGGACTTTTTTGTTTGACCATTTCCAGAACTGGGCGAAAAATGCTCTAGCTCTTTCCCATTTAATGAACTGACAATATGGATATAAACTGACAGCTTCTTAAAGCTATTATAAATAGGGTTGGATGGTCATTGATAGTTCAGTAAGTAGACACACGAGAACGTTGGACAAACACAACACTACGCGACATACAACTCTTGTTAGTCACGGCTATTACTATCATTACTAATGTCTCAATATTTGTATTTGGAATACCTAAGTTGCATTTCAAGTTAAAATGCCACCTGTAATTTCTCCATTAATTTTAAGTGTATTTTTTTATTTTGTGATCAAATAATGGCGAAAATAATTTATTACCATATTGATTAGTACATTTTATTGTAATGATGGTTCATGCAGTTTGAGATGTCAGTCTCATGACATATTATTATGTCCACATATTTTAGTCATATAGGCCTGATTTTTTAGAAATTTAACCCTAAATCACTTGAAACGGGCTATTAAATGAAATACCTTTCCTCTTAAAACGGATAACCAGATCGAAAAACTACACACGTACGTCGTTTGGCGTAAGTCAAACTGATGTTCACGCCAAATTTCTTTAAACTTGGTCCATGCTTTGGCGGGTATCGTGTAACAAATACCAGGACACTGGATACATAAATGAAATGCTCAATGTTCGAGATAGAACAGGGCCTCGCAACAATCATTTATATACAGTAATATGATTTACCTACATGGGCCAATATTAAGAATTATTTAACTTACAAGGACACAACATATTACAAGTGAGTCAATAAAACAGCTTGTATATTTTTTTAGTGTTAGTATTTGTTAATGTTTTTTATTGTTGTTGGGTTTTGGTTGGTTTTCCGTTTCGATACGATAACATTGCCTCCACAAATCATAGTTTGCTACTTATAGTTTTTAATGTATACATGTGTTTATGTACTGTTCGTGTTAAAAATATTAAAGCATATTTATTACTGAAATTAACAATTTAAAATCTGTCGTTTCATACGAACCAATATCAGAGTTTAATATTATATTTTCTATATTATTGACTAGATATAATACATAAGGAGATATCGAGTAACACAACTGTATTAATTATGTCACTCTCTTTATTTATAATTTGAGCTCCTCCACTACAGATAAATGTTGGTGATAATTGTCCATTATTGAGAGTAAACCAATTCCACGGACGATTGGGGGCTCTAGATATAACGTCTGATACTATGAAGCTAACTTCATGTTTGTTATACTACCTGCAACCATGAGTTATTGCCATTCAGTTGGTAGTTATAGACTTGGCCCTTAATCTTGTGTTAGCTACCCATTGTCATCCGACATATTGGTTAGGTTTTTCTTTGTTTTAAGCTGCGTCCTGGAAAGTATTGGATTTATGGTTTATTTTTACCAATAGGTTAGGTAATTGATTAGTTAATATAGTGTCAAGTGTCTTCTTATGCAAAGCAGGTTTTCAAAGTTATAAAAGTTTATTTCCTTTGAATCATAGCGTGTTATTATTATTATTATTATTAGCACCGCGTCTTACTACCCGTTCGGATTATACGCACTTACGCTAATGTGTAATGGTAGGGTGATTGTGAGATGAAATGAAGGACCTACAGTTTAACGTGGAATCCGAACCACGGTGGAGGCCTGGCATTCCCCATCATTCACAAGATGTCTTGTCAGAGGTGAAGGAAGGGTTTGGTAATCAGATAAATCTTTGCCGGGACCGAGGATTGAACCCCGGCCGCCAGCATAGAAGTCTGACACCTTACCCCCTAGACCGCCAGGTCACCCATAGCGTGTTGAAATTCCTCTAATACAACTGGTTCATATAGTAGATACTACTTTGATAAAATAATAATAATATAATAATATTTAGCACCGCGTCTTACTACCCGTTCGGGTTATACGCTTTAAGTACTAATTACTCTAATGGATTAGGAATTGGGAAGGTTGACTTAGAGGAAGTGAACCCGCATTTGCGTGGAGGGAGAGTGAAAAACCATTTAGGAAAAACCTCCCCCAGTTCACCCGACCGAGATTCGAACCTCAATCTCCCCGTCCTCAGCAGTCGAGCTCAACACGACAAGCACTTAAGATTTAAAAATTTAATTTTAAAATGTCAAGAAAAATTTGTTAATTTACTCAAAGGCGCACTATTATCATAAAGTTTATATTTTTTAGTGTTAGTATTCACTAGCGATTTAACTTCCCTTTTCTCTTCTAATAAATTTGAACATATATATTAATATATTTGGTATTTGCAATGCATCCATCAACAATAGAATTTATAACACCAGCAAATTGAAAGTGGTTCACTGAATATAGTTCTACATAGGGCAATTTAATGGAATTCAAACACAAATCTTCTATGAGTTGCGTAAGTTAGCTATACGTTACAAGTTGCCAATCAAAAATTGGCCCCACAAATATTAATAGATTGGCTCTTATATCAAGCTAATTGATGTATGATTGACGCGTGGCAAGGTACGAACTGGATGAGACCTATCCGATAATTTTGAAATACATACTGGATAGAATCAAGGATATACACTCTCCCCAATAATCCTAATCTTTCCCTAGAATACACTATTAGGGTACCTAAAGTAGGCCCATGGCTTCTTTGGCACTGACTGACAGCTCACAGCTGACTTCTGACAGTCAACATTTAGGTAAATACCTACATTTTGATGGTCAGAAGTGACAGCTGCTAGCCACATGTTTTTTCAGATCATATGGTTCAGCGTAGGGATATATAATTTGGTCTGGTAACTTTTTAAAGCCATCAGCTCTCAGCTGTGAGCTGTCAGTCAGCACCAAAGAAGTCATGTGGCTACTGGTTTGTAAATGAATGCTAAAAGAGTAAGTATAAGATCACACAGAGAACACAGATTGAGGAAAGATAATTTTGAGATTAACTCTAGTGACATATCATTTGACACGGTTAGTGAATTTAAATATTTAGGAACAATTTTAAATAGTGATAACCATATTAAAGTGGAAATTAGGAAATAAACACAGTCGTGAAAACCACGCTATTACTCGGTCAGTAAGTTTATGACATCTCAACTGCTGTCAAGGAATTTAGAATTCAGAATATAAGAAACAATAATTTTATCGCAGATTCTCAATGGTTTTTGAAACGTGGTTTCTTATCTTACATGACGAAAATAAACTAAGGGTGTTTGATAATAAAGTGCCTAGGAAAATATTTGGTTCAAAGAGGATTGAGGATACTGAGGAGTGGAATATGTTACAAAATGATGAGTTGCATACACTTTATTCATTACAAGATATTGTCAGGATAATCAAACTCGTAGATTACGGTGGTCAGTACATGCAGAGTGAATGGGAGAATCTAAACCCTTGTTCGGGCTATTGACTGGCAAACCCACTAGAAAGAAACCACTGAGAAGACCTAGACTCAGATTGGAGGATAACATAAAACTGGACCTGAAAGAAATAAGGTGTAATGAGGTGGACTGGCTAGCATTAGCTCAATATAGAAACCGGTGGCGTTCTCGAGAGAAGCAATGAACTTTAAAGTTCCTAACGTCTCAGAGTAAGTAAGTACTCCATTTTAACTGTTGTATAGACCCTCGAGCCTTTGCTAAACGTTACTCAATATAATCTTAATATCAAGCCTTAAATGTTTATATAATTCTAAGTTCACCCAGAAAAAATGTTTTTATCTCAAAACATATTTTTTCGTCTGTGACACATTTAATATAGGAAATGCAAACTTTACGTTAATGTAGTATGCCATTGAATTTTGTGAAACCAAAATATACTTATTTTCTTTAGAAAATTTTTAAATATAGGCCTAATTACTTATTTATGAATGGTTATTGCAAATACTTCAATAAAACATTCACACTGTTATATTGTATTGTATTATTAAAAGTTGAACAATCATCAACGTAAGAAGACTAACAAGGCCGTGTGTAAGCAGGGAACTAATTTACTAGCACAGTTAAATAAAACTCTATCTTAAAATATTGGTTCACCTAATGGCTTGATGTTCGTGGGTTCAAACCCAGTTGGAGTTTGTTGGATGGATTTTTCTTAAATGATAAGAAAAATCCTCACACAACTTCCTTTGGAGGGGATATAGAGCCGTTGATCCAATGTCGATTGTAGCATTATTTTAAATTTGTGAAAATCACACATTGTTGTCTCGCACCACGGTTGATTGTGAAAATAACACATTGTTGTCTCGCACCACGGTTGTTTGTGATAATAACACATTGTTGTCTCGCACCACGGTTGTCTGTGAAAATCAAACATTGTTGTCTCGCACCACGGTTGTTTGTGAAAATCACACATTGTTGTCTCGCACCACGGTTGTTTGTGAAAATCAAACATTGTTGTCTCGCACCACGGTTGTTTGTGAAAATCAAACATTGTTGTCTCGCACCACGGTTGTTTGTGAAAATCACACATTGTTGTCTCGCACCACGGTTGTTTGTGAAAATCAAACATTGTTGTCTCGCACCACGGTTGTTTGTGAAAATCAAACATTGTTGTCTCGCACCACGGTTGTTTGTGAAAATCACACATTGTTGTCTCGCACCACGGTTGTTTGTGAAAATCAAACATTGTTGTCTCGCACCACGGTTGTTTGTGAAAATCAAACATTGTTGTCTCGCACCACGGTTGTTTGTGAAAATCACACATTGTTGTCTCGCACCACGGTTGTTTGTGAAAATCAAACATTGTTGTCTCGCACCACGGTTGTTTGTGAAAATCAAACATTGTTGTCTCGCACCACGGTTGTTTGTGAAAATCACACATTGTTGTCTCGCACCACGGTTGTTTGTGAAAATCAAACATTGTTGTCTCGCACCACGGTTGTTTGTGAAAATCAAACATTGTTGTCTCGCACCACGGTTGTTTGTGAAAATCACACATTGTTGTCTCGCACCACGGTTGTTTGTGAAAATCAAACATTGTTGTCTCGCACCACGGTTGTTTGTGAAAATCAAACATTGTTGTCTCGCACCACGGTTGTTTGTGAAAATCACACATTGTTGTCTCGCACCACGGTTGTTTGTGAAAATCAAACATTGTTGTCTCGCACCACGGTTGTTTGTGAAAATCAAACATTGTTGTCTCGCACCACGGTTGTCTGTGAAAATCACACATTGTTGTCTCGCACCACGGTTGTCTGTGAAAATCAAACATTGTTGTCTCGCACCACGGTTGTTTGTGAAAATCAAACATTGTTGTCTCGCACCACGGTTGTTTGTGAAAATCAAACATTGTTGTCTCGCACCACGGTTGTCTGTGAAAATCACACATTGTTGTCTCGCACCACGGTTGTCTGTGAAAATCAAACATTGTTGTCTCGCACCACGGTTGTTTGTGAAAATCAAACATTGTTGTCTCGCACCACGGTTGTTTGTGAAAATCAAACATTGTTGTCTCGCACCACGGTTGTCTGTGAAAATCACACATTGTTGTCTCGCACCACGGTTGTCTGTGAAAATCAAACATTGTTGTCTCGCACCACGGTTGTCTGTGAAAATCAAACATTGTTGTCTCGCACCACGGTTGTTTGTGAAAATCAAACATTGTTGTCTCGCACCACGGTTGTTTGTGAAAATCAAACATTGTTGTCTCGCACCACGGTTGTCTGTGAAAATCAAACATTGTTGTCTCGCACCACGGTTGTTTGTGAAAATCAAACATTGTTGTCTCGCACCACGGTTGTTTGTGATAATAACACATTGTTGTCTCGCACCACGGTTGTCTGTGAAAACCAAACATTGTTGTCTCGCACCACGGTTGTTTGTGAAAATCAAACATTGTTGTCTCGCACCACGGTTGTTTGTGAAAATCAAACATTATTTTCTCGCACCACGGTTGTCTGTGAAAATCACACATTGTTGTCTCGCAGCACGGTTGTCTTTGTCAAAGAATACAACACCAGCATGTGATACACTCTGGGGGTGAACTTTGGAACTTCTGGCTGCTCTCACGTTTTTATCTGAAATGTTTATAGTGTATATTGTTTACCGTGAGGGTTCACATCGTGTTCCGGGTGCTTTCATTCATATGCACCGACATATATATTAATATATATAGATATTAAAAAAACAAGGTCATTCTCCCCAATGTCTAATCTATTTTAAATATTGTAACATACACATTTTTGAGATCTACATGTTTCCTCAGAAATATTGAGCTAATCAAAAATACACTAATTTGTGGTGTAACCTTGAAATGTTATTTAAAATATATTTACATAATATTTGGAAATAATATTTAAGAATCAATCCATTTTCTTGGTGCATTCACATAGTAAATGTAAGAATTATTTACGAGTTTTCCAACAAAGTGAGCCAACAATGTAGTTTCATCGCGCTGTGAGATTGACGCCTCAATGGTGTTTCCCTTGTTTGCTATGTCCGCACATTGAAACGGTGTCGAATATTTACAATCATCATTATTATCATCATTTGTTTTCAGTCATTTTCTTCTTTGCTTTGACCATTCTTTCCCACTTATCTGCTTCCATTCTTTTTCTCTCGCTCAAACACTTGGTGTTATTTGGTGTTATTTATCATCTGGGGATTATCTCCTGTTTCATGCTAATCACATCACCATAGCCCACCATCTTTGGTTCCTCTAGTTGCTAATGTACTCCCTGGACCCCCACTATGGCTACACAGCAAGCCACAAATAGTAATTCCTTACAAATCAAAGACACCTCTCTTTACTATTGAAGACACCTCACGCACCTGTACAAGATCTCATTTTATTATTCAATTATCTCTACTCCCTCTATTGACTAGTTGTTAAATGAAAAAGGACCCGTTTTTAGGTTCACATTAACTAAACTCTAAACGGTGTTTAAACGCAATTTTACCTTATTGTTGGGTCTTGAAACTTTTACAGTCTTGATTGGTTTAAATACAAGGCTACACATACACAACGGTGATTACAGGAACCAAGACGTTAGGCTCACAATAGACTTTATAGCCTATGTTAGAGAGGTTTAGTTTAAAGTACCAGCATTGCCCGTTGGATGGATGTAATTCTTACTTGCACTGACTAAACCACGTGTCTGTCATATCGGCTACATCATAGACGAACCAATCAAGGTAAGCTTGGTATCTTTCAAGATACCTGACGTGAGTTTCGTGAGAAGCCTAACTTACTTTCAACAAAACATAATACAATTTTGGCAGGGCGAGGTTTGTTGAACCTAAATACAAAATTTACCCCAGCATTACTTTTTTCCCTTGCTCCACTTTATACAACCCATCCGGTCTGTATTTATATTGACACTGAAGGATAATCTAGCAATTAGTTCCCGCATTTGCCTGGGATTCGTTTAGGAATAAAACACCTACGTACTACACCTGGGTGTATTTCCAGTTATGAACTTTCTGTCACCTTAAAAAAGACAGTACGAAACTGACAAATTATTTATAGACAGAAAGGTCGTAACTGGGGGAGTATTATTATTATTATTATTATTAGCACCGCGTCTTACTACCCATTCGGGTTATACGCACTTACGCTAATGTATAATGGTAGGGTGATTGTGAGATGAAATGAAGGACCTACAGTTTAACGTGGAATCCGAACCACGGTGGAGGCCTGTCATTCCTCACATTCACAAGATGTCTTGTCAGAGGTGAAGGAAGGGTTTGGTGATCAGATAAATCTGTGCCGGGACCGAGTATTGAACCCCGGCCGCCAGCATAGAAGTCTGACACCTTACCCCTAGACCGCCAGGTCACCAGTTTGGGGGAGTAAAATTACTTCCAAATCTATAAATCCACTTTGTAGAAACTTTGTTCAAGCCTATTTTGAAAAGTAGTGTTTTCTTGAGTCTTCAGTTTACAAGAATTCTCTGGTTTTTAACAGAGTGTTTGCCATCTTGAGTAGACTGTTTTGGAGGTGAAACATCAGTGACAGAGCGACCGGATGTTGGAAAACAATAGAAGGCGGAAGAGACGGTTAGAAGAAGTTATGAGAGCATAAAACCAATGGCGGATCCTAGTTTCCACTACCATTTGTGGTCACACAGACAATGGGGACCTCGTTTCCTTATCCCTCCCATAGAAATCATAGAATTTGCTTTTAGAATCTTGGATCACATATTTGTACATTATAATATATTATGTAATTAAAGATGGAAGAAAATCTTATCACATGATATATAAATGCCAATCAAGTGAGATGAGGTGAGTAGACCATCCAGTATTCCACCATCTTAGAAACAATGTACTTAGTGTATTACATTCTTGGTAGCTCCTCCATTTACAAAATTAGTTAACAGCAAACGTTAAATAATGTATCATAGTAAAATGATGGGTTTTTTAATTATTACCTCCTTAAAAACTAAAAAAAGAAAAAAGAAAACTTGTTTTTCACACAGTCACACTTTGCCTGAATCAAATATATTTTTTGTTCAGTTATCATGCAAAGTACAAGCAGATAAGCAATTATAAGCAAACATAAATATTGTTATTAAACTAAATGAACCACGTCTTACAACCCATTTGTGTTATAATTACTTTAATGTGCTAGGGACGAGGAGGGCTCAACAGAAGTGTATCCACATTTCAACAGAGAAAATATTATAAATAATTTAGGAAAAAATGACACCATAGACCATGTTGCCATCGAAGTGGGTAGTATTAAACACGCACTTAAGTAAATGATTATATTCACTATATTAATTAAAAGTTCATCTGACCAACCAAAAATATATTGAGGCCCAAAAGACTCAGGGGGATAAAATTTTGCATGCAAGTAGCCGCTAGACCATAAGGGTTCTGAAATACTCGGTGACAGAAAAATTATAATCAGGCTCCCCAAAATGGGGGCCTGTCCGGAAAAACAAAATCAACATGCGCCTGAAGCTCAGTAGACCTAAGAAACTAAAATTTTTCAGGCAAGTGGGCCTAGCCCAAAAGATGCAGGAACACGTGGTAGAATAAAAATTCCCATGGGGGCCCCAAGATGTTTTTATTTTCAAAAAACCTAAATAAAAAAGATCTCAAAGGTTTTTAAAGTACTACGTAACTTTAATTGGGTTTAACTCTTTTACAATCAATAATTCATGCCTTGCAACTCTTCTTCATTATCACTAGTACCAACAGGAAAGAAGTGAAGTTATAACACCAAAGGAATTTCAGTTTTTGTGTTAGGCTCCTGTAAACAGCGGATAATGTCAAAATAGTTTTTGTTTCTATTAGGAAACGCATAATATAATCGGCCATCCCCTAATTCATAAATTGTGTTCAAATTCAGCATCTCTATCCCAAAAAGGCGAAACAAATTAAGATACAATTCCAAACCCTCAGGTATGGAAGTAAAATTTTAATTGGAAAGCCATTTTAGAAAGTACAAACTTATATTTATGCGGTGAAAATTATAAGCATTTTAAGAAATGTTATGTTATAGGTATTGATAATATATATTGTGTGTGACTGATGCAGATTACGTAACTTGACGTATGAACACGTGAAAACAAATCTAGTAACTTTTCTAGCTGTCGACAACACGATGACTGTAATGTGGAACTTTACAATCAATGTATGTATTAAAATGATCAACAAATAAATGGACAGGAACAGTAGGTTTCAAACTAAAAGAATAAAATAACAGATCCCATTCTGTATTCTTATATAACTGTTTGTTTGTATGCTAATTGAAATGCGCCAGATTGGCACAAATCCAGACTTCCTCCTGATGTAAAGGAGGGGGAGGGGGGAGGCTTCACGAGCTCTAAGAACTCTCCCATGGAAATCTGGGTGTAATGGATGCCCCTTGAACTCCCTCGTTTTAATGGCAGAATAGGAATGGAAGTTTTGAGTTAATCGTATTGTTGTTTTAGATTTGAATGATAACGAGTCGATTGTTCACCTGAAAACAATATAAAGTTTAGTTGTAAGTATTAACCGGACAATTCCCCCTCCTTTGGGTTACATCCCTAAATATCATCAGGCGCATATCTTCATTGTGTGGATCTTGGAGGTTACTAGTTCGTCTCTCACCACTCAGCCGGAGAGACATCGTTACCACCTTATTGTCAACCAATATGTCGTCTGATACCAATCTGTCAACAAGTATTGTGTGAAATGACTGACGCCGACTACTGAGTAGAGTCCGTTGGAAAGTAATAGTGGCCACGTGTCATGGGAGATTGTCGGCCATGTGTCATGGGAAATTGTCGGCCATGTTACTTACACACACGTGACATTGCGCGCTGCTCCCAGTGACGGGAATAACAACTAACTTAGTCTCCAAGCTGTAAGGACGGGGTGAAAGTGAAATCAGATATATATTATCTATCAATAAGGTTGCCGGTAACTTATTGGGAATGCCGGTCCTGAAGCATTAAACCTGCTATGCATACATTATCAGCTATACGTTATTGTGTAACCCAATTAAAAATTACGCATTCATTTGAGGGAAGCTATTCAAGATACAGATGATCCTCTTATTAGAGTTTAAAATATTAACTTTTTTTTTGGCTGTAGAACTTTGTAAGGTATTTGCTCCCATTGGAACAGGTTATATTTTTTTAATAATACATTCTAAATAACGTGGTTTATGTGGTTACGTCTGAAAAGCTACTCATGGCTCCACTAGGCGGCCTCTTCGGAGACTTGCCTTTTGTAATATCGTGAGTGCGTTATTGTGTTTGTTAGTGAATGTGTGTCTTTCAATCCAAGGTAACACACTACTCTCTCTAGTATAGACAGTGTCATCTCTCTCTAGTATAGATAGTGCCATCTCTCTCTACACTGATACCGTTGAGAGATACAGTACTTACTACAGTATACACAGTGCCATCTCCTTCCTTTATGATAATATTGAGAGATACAGTTGTAATACTATCGGATAAAAACGCCGCGCTTTGGGCGTCAATTGTAATAATATCGGTTATTCGCGCCTTTCTTTCGGGCGTCGATCGTAAACACTATGTGATCAATCACCCCACTCTGGGCGTCGATTGATTCACTGCGGATTAATTCTCAGTTTAATGCTATGATGATTTTAGGTTGTCTTAAGCTCCGTGATCGAGCGTCTATCACCACTGTACGGAAAAGATACCGTTTAATCAGCTGTCTATAGCTCCATGTTCGAGCACTAATTAAATCGGTATATTTATAATTAAAGAAAGAGAAATGTTGATGGCTGTTATTTCACACACGGTTTATTTATATTACACCAGTAAATTACTTGCACATATTTCAATTAAATGTTTTATATCACTGCACACTTGTGATATTGAAGTGACTTATATTATAATGTGTTAGACTGTGACTGACTTGTGCGTGAGCTTGATATCGGTGTAGATGTTTGGTCCCGGAGATCGTCCTCCTCATAAACATACGCACAATGGTTTATATATGACCTACCCCTTGCATTTTCTCCCTTGGTCAACAATGTAAAAACTAACCAATAGAAAGTGTCCTGGCGACAGGTTTTGTGAAGGCTAGCTTCTTATTGGTATATATAAATGTCGTCTTATGCCAAGTACTATGAAGTTGTTCCTTTTAACAAGAATTGACGCAGTAGATATTTTAACAAGAAAGATGGTATAAAAATATGTTTTAGGGGCGAAGTACCTTTCAGATAGTTTCTGAGAATCACGTGTTTCTTCATGGATGAATCTTAAAAGGATACTTTACCTATATTACTTTAAAGAAAAATTACCTTCATCCATGACATTTACATATTTAGATTAATACAAATCAATATCATTACAATTACCCCCCCCCCCATTT
>CABFOV010004721.1:0-13118 GCA_902141375.1 Timema poppense | reverse complement strand
GTGAAGCTAAATGTGTCCCATGAGATATCCGTGAAGCTAAATGTGTCCTAGGAGATATCCGTCAAACTAAATGTGTCCTATGAGATATCCGTCAAGCTAAATGTGTCCTATGAGATATCCGTCAAGCTAAATGTGTTCCATGAGATATCCGTGAAGCTAAATGTCTCATATGAGATATCCGTGAAGCTAAATGTGTCCTATGAGATATCCGTCAAGCTAAATGTGTCCCATGAGATATCCGTGAAGCTAAATGCGGCCCTCCACTGTCACGGAGGTTCTCCACCCCTGGTTTACAGACCCGGCGACAGACATGAGCGCTAGGGATATCTAGTTTGGGGGCCTTAATTCACACTCACAGCAATTAGAATAATCTAATTTTTAAATAGTATGTATTTAAAAACTAATATAGCTTTTTTAAAGTTAAATCTTTAACAGTTTCCTTCATTTGTTAATCTAGATTACTTTTATCTTTAAAAGTTTCTCTACCTTGAAAAACAGTCAACAATGTTCCTTTGACGCCCGTGTTTTGTTGCTGCGGAAAACCTGTCTCAGGGAATTAAAAAAGGTTTGTTGGTTGGAGGCCTAGAAAAGTGGGATTCTGGGGTAAACTGCCCCATCTTCCCCTACCCCCTTTGGGACACAACCATACTCGCTCAACGAGCAGGAGCATTCAAAGAAACAAGTCTACTTTGTACTTTATACTTTGTACTTTGTACCTGCTCACAATTAAGAATTGTTCTCTCATTGTCCATATTTATGTTTAATAATTGAGTTTTATCATGATTTGAATGTTCAATTGCGGTTATCGACTAAATTATAGTAACTAATTCACTTTTTAATTCATTCCTGTAAATTAAATTTTAAAATATAATGTTTTGAAACTAGTAAAAACTAAATAAATTTTACGTAGCTGGGCACGGACTTTCTCACTCCATTGTTTGAAAATTGAGATAGTTTATCAAAGCTCGTAATACATTAAATGTGAAACGTAATAACATACACTAGCAAACCCTAGCTATTTTCAACATTTCATTGGGGGTTGCACATCTTATGGTTATCACATTGATATTAAATTCATCATTTATAAATTAAAACCATAAAAAAGGTAAATATAAGCTTTTTATTCTAAAATGATAGAGATAGATCATTGTTGTACAAATATTTCCTCTAAGATGATAAAGAATAAAGAAGTTAAACTTTTTGAGAGACTTACTTATTTACTTACTCTATGATATTAGAGAATTATTGCGTTAAAACTTAAATAGTATCTCTTTACAACTAAAGCTCAAAAAATTGTATTAATATTAATATATTGGCCAATATCTCAGAAACTGTTGGTTTTATAAAATATATTTCATATAAAAGGTTTTTTATTTTAAATATTAGGCATATTAAAATTTTTCGATAGGCTATTTTGTATCTCATATAGTTGCGGAGATACGGAAATTATGCCTCTGTAAAGTACTCGAAGATTTATTTTCATTTGAAAATGAAAATAGCCCTTTTATTTATAATCTTAATAAATGCCTGGATACAAATTTTAATAAACATTTTTAGAGCCGAATTTGAGAAAATCGATTTTTTTCTCTTTCCGCCATTTATTAAACTACGTACTCTTAATTTTAGGGTTAAGCAGACACACAGACAAATGGTATCAATGAGACGTCGACAGCCGTCAACATTTCAGGTTAGAGTTTTTTTACGGTAACAATACTTTATCTTTAGTGTGCGGAAAAGCTTACATATATATATATATATTTGCGTATAGCTTGATAATTATTAATTTCTTAAAAATATGTTTCAATTAAAAGATTTTTATTATAAATAGCCCTACATATTTTCAATGATCATTAATTTTAATCTCCAATAGGTACGAAGATATGATAAAAATAAATTAGAATTTACGCATCAGACCGGAACTCTTAAAGTAATTTTGATGAAAATTTAGAGTAACCATTTTGTTTATCATATTTATCAATGCTTGGAGATTAAATTCCAGAAAAATCTTTAGAGCGAATTTTGAAAATCTTTTTTCTCTTTTCACACTTTAGTTAACCACCCTTAATTTTAGGGTTGGATATCCAGTTATATAAACCCCTCGTATCAACCCTATAGAAACACTACATATCAAGTTTTAGCCCAATCGGTAAAATAGTTTAGGCTCTAGTCCAAGGTACAGACATACAGACAGACATACAGAAATTCCAAAACCACTTCTTCGGATTCGGGGTGGTCATTAAAAGTCAAAATTCTTCGATTTTTTTTT
This sequence comes from Timema poppense, assembly GCA_902141375.1. Taxonomy (NCBI): domain Eukaryota; kingdom Metazoa; phylum Arthropoda; class Insecta; order Phasmatodea; family Timematidae; genus Timema; species Timema poppense. Next base: position 10,852 of record CABFOV010004721.1, on the reverse strand, counting down.
ACGATAATAATATTTTCTCTACCTGTAAGATAGCGGGAAAGTAAAATAAATGTTATGGAACTCCGCATTGACTTTTTGGGCTCCATTGTCTAAAAATGTAAATATTTATTCAAAAATCGTAATACATGAAAAACGAAATAATATACATTAGTAAATAAAAACACAAACTACGTTGTACTTACGTAAAACATCTGTTGACTCACGTTTTTAAAATTTATAATTTTAGTTTTAAAAGATTAAAGTTCTTATTTGAATATGTGAATCAATAAAAATTGTCACTATTGGGTCCCCAAGGCTCAACACTTTGTATTAATATTTCAACTTCCGGATAAAATTTTCGTCATTTTATTAGGGATTGCACATCTTATGGTTATCGCATTGCTATTAAATTCCTCATTTATAAATTTAGGGCGGTGACCTGGTGGTCTAGGGGTAAGGTGTCAGACTTCTATGCTAGCGTCCGGGGTTCAATCCTCGGTCCCGGCACAGATTTATCTGATTACCAAACCCTTCCTTCACCTCTGACAAGACATCTTGTGAATGTGGGGAATGCCAGGCCTCCACCGTGGTTCGGATTCCACGTTAAACTGTAGGTCCTCCATTTCATCTCACAATCACCCTACCATTACACATTAGCGTAAGTGCGTATAACCCGAACGGGTAGTAAGACATGGTGCTAATAATAATAATAATATTCAATGGCGGCTCGTGAGTGAACATTACGGACTGGCGCTCTCTTAAAGATTGTCAGATTAGGAAGACAACAGCTTACCTTATATCGACCTTATACCGTCTTAAGTTTAGATGACAAACTACATTTTAAAAAGTATAAAGGATAGAGTTAATAAAGGTAAATAAAATCTATATATATAATCTATATATAATAGTCTTGTTTTGAAGTCTAAAATTGTCCATCGTGATGCACACGCGCACGCACACACACACACACACACACACACACCAATAAACAAAAAATATATAAAAAGGTTCTTAACACTATCTTGAACACAATACATACAACATACTTTAAGAATTAATATATCAGTAAGTTTATCGTTCGAAAGAAAAATATTATCTTCGGTTCTTGTCTAAAATGAAAATATTCTTTACTAGTTCGTTAAAGTCTGGTATATCGCGAATAACTGATTCTTCTATAGACAATATGGCCAAAGCATTTAGTCTATCTACCCTCGTGGGTTTCATAAATAGGATTCGATTACTGGCATTCCATTGTTTTAATGTTAAACTTTTATTCTAATGATAAAAAACCAAAATTCAGTTTTTTAATATTAGAAACTTTCATTATTCACTAAAGTAATCGAAGACGCGTCTCACCCACTCAACAAAACAACGACTGCAGCTGGTGCTGGTAGCAGACCACACTTTAGCTCAGCCCCCAAATCTTGGCAAGGTCAAAGAAAGTGATGTCAGGTTGTCATGACAGCCACTCTGTGACTCATGCAGAGCTCGGGGGGCGCTTCTGAACAAGCCCAGCCAGCAAAGGGGTTGTTAAGTTGCACAGGACATTGCACAGGACAAATTTGGCAGGGTCAGGTTTGGGATCACATAATTGTACACACTATTACGAGCGCTCTATGTCACGTGATGGTGCGATTGTTTTGCTGAGATATAACGATGTTTTAAATTGATGTATGTCTTCCACTATGTAATGGCAAAATATGAGAAAACTGGTATAAATTTCAAAATAGGTTGTGTTTCTTCTTTTGCTTTATTTTGCAGGGAAGGTGGTGTCCCAGAGCCCTCATTAATAAGTCCTCTGACAGTAAACTACCTTTGAATATATTTTACACATAAAAATAAAGAATATTATTTTGATAAGTGTATGAAACAAGATATATATATATATATATATATATATATATAGAGAGAGAGAGAGAGAGAGAGAGAGAGAGAGCGAGCAGCTCAGGGCAGTTTATAAAATATATAATTCAAAAATACCCGTTTAATCAAAACCACATTATATTAATTGTAGTGTAACACCACCCTTATTCTCCAGAGAATAAAGGCGGGTACACAAGATTTTAATTTAAATAAAAAATGCCAAAAACAAACCATAATTACAGAGGAGCCAATAGGATAGTCATGCGACAAATAGGCCGTACTCCGGCATATAGGTCATTCTGCTTCCATGAACCCACTTTACAAATATTGTTTAGAGGACTCAAAATTTAGCCAAAATCAGGGGTAGAGGACGGGACATATTTCATTCAATTAGATAATATAGAGGAATACTATAAAAGAAACTAGACATTTACATAATATTTTAAATAGTTTATTTTGATAAACAGTAGATAAATGATATTATAATCAAAAAAAGGTTAATATTAAAAAGAGAGATAAATTAATGAACATAAGTGTATATTAGAAGAATAATACCAATTGTTCACTTTTAACAATCCCTCATAATTTAAAGGAAATATATATAATATAAAGTATACTATGAATATGACAACAATGGGTCTCACTAAACATCCAAAACTAACTATAAATATATAGTAATTATTAGAAAAATAATAGCGATGGGTCTGCACAATCACCCTGATTTGAATACTAATATCAATACATATGTATATCAGTAGAAAACTAATCACAACAGGTCCCAGCGACCATCCTCAATAGTATTAGAGCTTGCTGATAGTAAATACAGTAATAGTCTTTCTTGTCAGCACAAATACACGTTAGCGCAATACAGCATATTACAAAAGGGGAAAAGCACCAAAAGACTTAAAAAGTAATTATCTAATTTTACAGCCAGATGGGCTCTAAGTTTTCTATTTGGCCTAAATCTAACATTTAAAAAAACCATGACATTTTACGCCATACAGGGTATACATTACGTGCAATAATAATCCACTCAAAACTCCAAAAGGCATTATCATTACCCTATCCCTGATATTAGATTGAGAAAACGCAGCTAACCCCTGAGTTCAAAAAATGGTAACTTCGCTTTTATTTTGCCAACGTTACAAACTTACTAATATAATTTACCATAATTAATTCAATTTATAACCAAATCAAGGTCAAATACACTATCCCTAACCATGATTATATAATTTAAATTAAATAACAATATTTAAGGCCGAAAAGGAATTTTGAGAGTATAAAAGCCGAAACGTAATTTATACCTTATGAACATCCTCGACACCAAGATGTGTCCAAGGACGGTATCCTGACAAGAGTGGTATACCAATACGAGTTACATGATTATATACGTTTACTATTCAGGCTCAGAAAGGGGGAAGAGGGGTAGAGAAAACAGAGGTGAACACACAACAAGGAGGAGGGGGAAGGGATAACTAGATGGACGTAGAATGTTCGAGCATGTGATGGATGGAGATGGAACAATAGTTTCCTGGACACATCATCGCCTTTTAACGGATGCCAGAATGCCTCATGATAATTAATAGTGCGAACCTACACACAGTCTGCTCGTTTAACCTGTTGTTGTTTTTTCTCATGGCATGTTGTGTTGTGCGTGAAGTACACTTGGGAGGGGCCACTGCTGAATGGGGCTATGGTAAGTTCCCTCGTGATTGTTATTATTATTAGAGATTGGTCTTGTTTATTTTCACTGTTTTGTAGCTTTGTGCCAATAAACGCTACACTAGAGCAAAAATCAAAAATTCAATTTATCGTATGGTTATGACCATAGCATCTAAATATAAATCTTGAACGGAATCCATCAAGTCCAGGCTTCTCAATTTAAATGTATTACCAGCATAAAAAGGGAAATATTCATCCAAAAAGAAATTTGTGATGTGTTTGGACCAAAAAAATAAAGATTGAGCTATTATTTTCTAGCCAAAGAGCTATATTTATTTTGATATGTACAGTCATGCAGAAAATAACGGTTTTCATAGTGATCAAACAAAGAATTAAAAACAGAAAATTATCTGTGAAACTCAGGCTTTTGTGGACAAATACTATTTTTATCGACATCCTGGACTCCTAACCCTTCAGATGAGTGTTCGTTTGTCAAAATCTGTTGTGTCATTTCCTCATAATTTCTATCACCAAAAACTGACTTAACAAATTATATATAAGATTACTAAAATGCTTAATTTATAAAATATACTAGCATTTGCATGAAGAAAGAGAGTGGAAAAACCAATCAGATAAAATCCCCCTCATTACACCCCACCGGAAGTGAGTCTCAATCTTACCCCCCTCCCCCTTCATTACCGACAGTCTAGTCTATTGTAAGTGGGACCACTTAGACCATGCGTCCAACGAAGTGGTTAACTTGCTATAAGTGAGTTGTATGTTATACAAGAGACGATGATGGCTCATTATATAAAATACTGGCCTCAATAAAGATTTGATTTAAATTTCAAATACGATCTCTATTTTGACATTTTGTACAATTAGTTATCCTAATTTTAGCAATTTAAATCAATAAAGGATTAATATTTAAACGTAATTTAATATTTGATTACTTTTCCCTGTGTTTAATTTAATAAACTAAAATATATATATTTATTTAGCACCACGTCTTACTACCCGTTCGGGTTATACGCTTTAAGTACAAATTACTCTAATGGAATATGTATTGGGAAGGTTGAATTAGAGGAAGTGAACCCGCATTTGCGTGGAGGGAGAGTGGAAAAACATTTAGTAAAAACCACCCTCAGTTCACCCGACCGAGATTCGAACCTCGATCTCCCCATCCTCAGCAGTAGAGCTCCACACGACAAGCGCGTTAGCCAACTACGCCACCGAGGCGGGTCTAAAAATACAAAAGTAGACCTATATATACATATATATATATTTTTTTTTTTCACCATGAAGTGAACGGGCACACCTGTTGTAATTCATATGTTCTAAATTATTAAAACTAATAATATAAAATACACTAATAGCTAGCATTCAATCTGATCCTAGAGAAATACGTGATCTAAATATTACATCTGTACCGTAGCTCTATATAATTATCAAGGCCTACAAGTTTGTATTCACATGTTTGAGTATTTAGGTGAATACATTTTAGGTATGACTGTTACATGCAGGTTGAACAATTGATCATATCTGCATTTAAATATTTCATAAGGACACTTCGATTATTACAATTTTAATGACTCAAATATGTCTTATAAAAACTTTATAAATTAAACTTCGACATTGTAAAATATTAAAACTCTTAAAAATTTAAATAAATAAATATTTTAGTTACGATCGCTACAAATTGAATTGAAACACATTTATTAAATATTTATTTTATAAATAATAAATTGCTCCACTATGCATCCACTTTGATTTAAAAAATATATTTATAGGTTTTATTTGTAAAAAAATAAATAATAATCTACTAACGTGTGTGATATTTACTTAGGTAGGCCATAGTATAGTAACTATACATCTGTTTGGAATCTAAAAGACCTACTACAATAATGTCATCAAATAAATAGGTTAATTATTATATACCAGGAGTCAAGGCCGTAGCCAGACAATAATTTCAGGGGGAGGGTTTGGTGGGCAAATCCCTCAATTGCCGGAAGCTAGGAAAAACTCTAAATTATAGACAGTTCTAGAATATATTTGAAGTGTTTTTTTATGGTAACACAGCCCTCTAATTTGTATTTGTATCTTAATTCTGATATTGTTTGAACCATACATAAAGCCATATATATTTTGTTCATAAAATGTCGGGGGGGGGGGGGCTCAACCCCCAACCCCCCCCCCCCTGGCTACAGCCTTGCCAGGAATGTGCTCTATACACACAGAGTGTGCTATGAGGGCTTCTAGCACATGTTCATATTTCTCCAAAAGAATTATGTTATACTTGCAATACATCTAATGTGGCGAGTAGAGGCTAATAAAATGGCGATAAGCAACACTTTATAATATATAATTGTATATAGGCCCATTTGTGTACGTACCAACTCATACTACCCCTCTGGGGCTATCATCATGCCTAGTCTCGTTGATTAGGTTTGAAGAAGGTATAATATAGAAAATCCCATCTTTATTCACTCGACCTAGATTCAAACCCCAAGCTGCCCGTTAACTACCGACCATACTAGGTGAAACTAATGCCTGGCATGTGTGCTCATCGGTGCTTGAATCTGAGTAGGTCCCATCCATCAAGTCTGAAACCAGGTTTAAACACTCTGGCTCTCAGACTTAACCTACACCATCACAGCTAAGTTATCTTAGTCTTATTAATTCTTAGTTGACCGATACAAACCAAATCTAACGTTACTTTATCGACTATTAAAAAACCGGCCATCTTAAAAAACCAGTTTATTTAAACTGGCCAGAAATCAGAAATAGTTTATTGCATCGATTCAAGGTTGATTTGTGTTTCATGTCTTACTGCCCATTCTTGATGAACATATGTGCTTGTTTAAGAATAATGACGACGCCTTTGTTTATGAGTCAACTGGTGCGAGTTCGCTATTTGTGGAGATAGAATTGTTTCAAACTAGGAATATAGTACTGAAACCTGTTTGAAGGCAAAGTTATTTCATGTCTTTACTAAAGATATTTGTTCTCGTCAGCAGAAGAGAAGAAGTTTCGTTACACTTAAAATTTGTATAGATTAATAGATGAGTTTAAAGGCTCTAATAGTTATATCGTGTCAGTCGACCCAGTTTTCACGGTGGATGCTCGCGGCCACAGGTTGGTGACCACAGTTGGCGGTAAGCACTGAATACTCCACAGTCCCACAACCAGAACTAGCTACTTCAAGTGGTTTTTGTCGAGGATACTGACTGACGCGTCATTCCGAGGCTAAATATTGGCTATTGCTCCCCGCTCCTTATTAGTTTGAAAAAAACTAATACCTCAGTTTCATACAATTCAACATTACTTTGTTTCAATTATTTAACGTATTAATTGAAAGCTCTACTCTCATTATTATTATTATAATCTCTTTATACTGTCTAAGATTATTCTTTTTAGTTTCTTAAATCCTTTGACAGGCATTCATTATTATTTAGACTGGTATGCACAAAACATTTTAAAGTAATATCTTGTTAATTAAATTCAAGTATAAATTAAGTAAAATTAAAAATATAAAGGTCGAAAAGTTAAATTGATACGTGCTCTATTTTGCATTGGACTCTAAGTTGAGCGCCCGCCTTCACAGCAGAAGTAGAATTAGGTAAAGTAGTCATGTTTGTTATTTTAAACTTGACCTAATCATGTGAGTGATATATTCCAATCACTCGTTTCAATAGTATCATAATATCATTTTATAATATTGATACCCACTTTTAGGTGTAGTTTAATAACAGTGTGACTGTTATTCACTGAATGTCTTATAGTCTAAAAAATTTGACTAGCACTACCTTCTCTTGTATGAAGTTACTTCAGATTTTATAAATAACAGAGTGTGGAATACACACTATTTGGTTTAATATAACTTACATAACATTATCGTGTTAGAGTTATTAGAGAATACTGATTACCAAACCCTTCCTTCACCTCTGACAAGACATCTTGTGAATGTGAGGAATGCCAGGCCTCCACCGTGGTTCGGATTCCACGTTAAACTGTAGGTCCTCCATTTCATCTCACAATCACCCTACCATTACACATTAGCGTAAGTGTATATAACCCGAACAGGTAGTAAGACGCGGTGCTAATAATAATAATAATAATATTAGAGAATCCACTTCAATCCCAAGTGAGGTCTAGCTAGCATTATGAAAGTGTGTTTGTGTCGAGTAGGATATTTATGGTGGTTTAAGACAAGTTCATTGAGTTATTTATAAACTTGAGAAACTTCAATATCCACACAATGATCCATCTCCCCCTTTCCAACGAAACGTTAGCTCTCCTCCTCAGTATGAAGTCACGAGCCGACACTGAGTACTCAAGAGAAATCTCTTCATAAAACATTCATTGTTGTAAGTTGGTTTCCACAAGACTCCGTAATAAAGCCATTGTTCACTGCCAGCGTCCCTATCTCACGCACAGACGCTACGTTCCAGTATTTTTCAATGGGATGCACATTTAGGTTAAGCCGAGATTTCTACAGATTATTAATTAGAAACAGAACATTACTCACTCATTTGAAACATCGTAGATTAATTAGAAACAATACTGTTCCATCTTAAGAATTTTCAGTGACGAAGCCTGATAACTATCGGTGACCTGGCGGTCTAGGGGGGTAAGGTGTCAGACTTCTATGCTGGCGGCCTGGGTTCAATCCTTGGTCCCGGCACAGATTTATCTGATTACCAAACCCTTCCTTCACCTCTGACAAGACATCTTGTGATTGTGGGAAGTGCCAGGCCTCCACCGTGGTTCGGATTCCACGTTAAACTGTAGGTCCTCCATCTCATCTCACAATCACCCTACCATTACACATTAGCGTAAGTGCGTATAATCAAACGGGTAGTAAGACGCGGTGCTAATAATAATAATAATAATAAAATATTTGTTTGATTCCCGCAAGTATAAATAGGTACAACGTTCTAACAAATTCATTATTAAGAGTTTCTTAAAGATATGAATACAATTTTGAAAAAAAACATTCATACATAATTTTAACTCATCAACCAAAGAGTAATATAAAATGCCCCTGACTTCAGATACAGACGTCTGTGTTTGTATTTACAATGGTGTGACATTTGGTGTTGTAACGCTCACTATACAAGTATTGTACAGTCAAATGTATTTCCTAACAATGCAATTTAGAGAGCATGTTGTTAATACAATTGCATGAAGTCTCCACGATACGAAGGCTTGAAAGACCAAAACAATTGGTAGAAAATATAAATGTAGTAGGCCTATAGGTAGTCTATCCTAGCCCCTGTCTACAGAACATTAAAATATGATTTATATTGCCAAAATCAAAATAAAAACAAAAATTTGAAGAACGAACTAATCCATCACTTGATGCAGAACTACTATTTTTACTTTTACAAATTATCTAAGGTTCTGCAGCCACTGAGCTATTATAATCACGTGCGGTCCTTGTTACAGCTTTTAGATGCTAATAAAGGCCCATGTTCAAGTTGGCTGCTTTGGAACGCCTTTTTTAACTCAATATTAAAGGACATTTTCTAAATATTTATAGTTTATAAAATTTGTTATAAGTAAATTATTCGCAAATAAACTTATTTTATAAAAACCAACAAACGTTATGATATTTATTAATATGTAAAATAGGGTCCAAATTCAAATTTTAATGAAATCCTGAGAGTACGAACTAAATAGCTAAGTTATAATTTTGTTAGTTACAGTTAAGGCCACATCTATATATCATATTCTATAAATTAAAATATGACACCTGGACACGGGGATCAAACCAAGGACCTTTGTCTTAATAAGCCAATACTTTAACTACTGAGATATTCAAAAATTGATTCTCGTGTCCAGATGTCATATTTTAATTTATAGAATATGATATATAGATGTTTCTATAACCGCCACTAACGAATACAGTAGCTTGTATATTTAATCCATCATGATATAATTGTACAAGTGGCAGCAATAAGCCAACTACCGAGTCTAGGGTGGCTGCGTTATCTGATAGCTCGGGATATTAATACATCACACATTTAAAACCAACAGCTTCCGCACGTCCATCATAGACTCTGCCTTAAAATGAGTGAAGAATGGCCCTGGGCACGGGACGAATCCTGGCTAGCTCAGTGGTTAGAACACTGGCCTATTAAAACAAAGATACTGGGCTCGATTAAACTGTTAACAGGTCCTTTTTCAATTTAAAGATTCCTTAAATCTAATTTCAAAAAGATTAAAAATTTCAACAATCAATTATCAGTGAACGATTATTAAATGATTTTTTTAAAACAAATATATAATCTGATAAACTCAATAGACGTCTTTCTAAACCGAATCACTAGAGACATTTCTGAAAATATTAAAATCATAAAAAATGAGTCATCAGTAAAATTCGCAATGTTGTATAGTGTTAATTGTACGTTTACTTGACGCCCGGACGGATTAGCGCTGGTTTATAATCTCTTTGTGTGAAATACAACAGTGACCATGAAGGAAGCATTGCTCTATATAGAATAAACTACACATATATCACCAAGTCTAAACGCTACATGAACCAGCATTAACGCGCCATACTTAATATTGTTTTACATTATTTGCTAGTCGTAGTCTGACGGCACACAAGTGTTTGTAATAGTGCCGCCTCTAAGTATAATGTCAAACAAAACAAGTCCGTTCAAACGAAAACATCTAGACCTGGGTCTCCCCAGAAGATATTCAATCCCGCTAATAGGACTATTTTACTCTATTTCAGATCCATATTATTTATTTCAACTTTATTATATTTCTTACTTTTTTCTTTCTCTTAGTAACTCGTTTTACTTCGCTATACGATTATGTACTAGTTATATATAAACTGATAAGGGATTAGAAAGGTTATATTTAGAGCAAGTTTACTCGCATTTGCATGGAAGGAGAGTGGAAAACCATTTCGGAAAAATCATCCCCAGTACACCTGACCAAAATCGGAAACTTGATCTCCCCGTCATCAGCAGTCTAGTCCAACACGAAAGTAGTGGGTTCGACCGTGTGGTCGACGAATCAGGTTCTTACATAGGTTATTCTATGGCGCTAGGAACTTTGAGATTTATTGCCTTGTTCTGAATAGTTTGCCAGCCACCCCTCTCTTCCCCCTGTGTCAAGGACCACCCATTGGTCTTTCCATAAACAGTATAGTTTGCCAGCCACCCCTCTCTTCCCCCTGTGTCAAGGACCACCCATTGGTCCTTCCATAAACAGTATAGTTCGCCAGTCATCCCTCTCTTCCCCCTGCGTCATGGACCACCCATTGGTCCTTCCATAAACAGTATAGTTTGCCAGCCACCCCTCTCTTCCCCCTGTGTCAAGGACCACCCATTGG
>CABFOV010004720.1:13466-42503 GCA_902141375.1 Timema poppense | reverse complement strand
ACACACACACACACACACACACACACACACACACACACACACACAAACAACCCTAATGGGTACTAATATGTGATGAAAAAGAAAAAAAGTAGTGCTTCTTTGTTCGATTCGGTCTAGAAACTGGTTTATTGATGTTCGGTAGTAGCGATTGCTACTCCCCAAACACTCTAGGTCACCGCTGAGTGGTCCATGTGTTAAGATAGCTCCCAAGTGTTTAAGGTTACATTCTCTATTTAAATATATTTAGAAAAGGCATGTCAATACCCTACATCTTACTTACAAGTTAATGGATGTGTTGTCCAGTGGAGCAGTTCCGGTGAAGAGATGCTCTGTCAGTGTGGCGGGGTGGTACACGTGTTGGACGTGCAGCAGGGACGTATAAAAACCACCCTCGGACAAATCGGAGATGTGGAGGATGAGGACACTGTCACCACCTTCACTCTTAGTCCGGACAACGAGGCGGTTATCACCAGCCATAAGAGCGGGCTCTTCAGACTTTGGAATTGGAGAGGTAATAGTTGTTTTTATTTTGTTAGTAATACGTTTCAATAAACGGCTCCTACATGCTTTGGTGGCCGCGTGGTCTAAGGCGCTACTCTTGCGATAGACTAGACTGCTAATGTCGGAGAGATCGTAGCTTTATCCTGATCGGGTGTACTGAGGTTTTTTTTTCTAAATGGTTTTACACTCTCTCTTCACATAAATGTAGGTACACTTCCTCTAATTTCAACCTTCCTCATTTCCAACCCATTAGCCTAATTAGTACATAAGCCTGAATAGGTAGAAAGATGATGTGCTAAAATAAACAAGATCTTATTTACTTGATTTAATGAGAAAGAGATGAGAATAAATAAAAGGAATTGTGCCGGTACTAACCTGGAGGATGGAAAAAAACATCTCGGTGGAACTGGCCAGTAATGAACCCCAGAATGAGAGTCAAGAACACAATCCAAGCTGCACCCACTTCAACAGTCTCATGGTTTAATGTGCTATTCTGATAACAGACTGGATCCATCGAGAGTGGGAGGTCAGGATTTAAACCCTGACTTGATGGACTAGGGGTGGTTTTACCCAAATGAATTTACGTTCTCTCTGCACACAAATACATTTAATATAAATTTTACCCCCCTCATCCATAGCCTGTTAGTGTAAATATACGGGTGTAGGGCTTGAATAGAATCAAAGTCACCAACTGGTCTGGTGTATTGTATGTTATTTCAGTTTGAGTTGTCGACCTCGATGGTCTCGGGGTAAAGTGCTCGTCTCAGGACCCGGTGTTCGTGGGTTCAAACCCAGCCATGGTTGACAGACTTTTCTTGAGCGATAAAAATCCACAGCACAACTTCCTTTAGAGGGGAAGTAATGTTGATTTTGGCATACAAAAGAACCCTGGAAAATATGCGAAAATACCTTTCCCGGCAAAATTGGTAGTTCCTTTTTTTTCTCGTTCATAAAAATTCTTGTGTGCTGATATAGTAAATCTGTTAAGAAAGTTTACCTCATATAATGATGATGATGATGACGATGACGATAATAACGATAACGATAACGATGACGACGACAATAATAAAAATTAATTAATAATGAATAAAAATAATAATAATTTGGGTTGGAGCAAAGTTTCTCCTAGGTATTTGAATTAAGTTTGCTTATTGATTCAACATATTAGGTTTGGTTGAATTAATATACCCTTTTCGCCAAAATTTTAACAGGAATGATATAAAGACACTTTATGATTAAGTAGTGTATTTATGATTTTAGTTTTAGTTAGCTTTATGTACAACTTTGATATTTTTAAGCTAGACCATCACATATATTAATACCAATAGCTGTAGTATTAACCTATAAAATATGTACATAAATAATTATCAAAATCAGTTAACATATGGAGTAAAATACATAAGAATGTGCAATATATGTAAATGAATAAACCTTGTTTTACCACGTTAATAATATATACTCTCATTATTAAACCAAAATTTAATTTTATGGGCTTATATTTCTGAAGGAAGTATTAGAAAAATACTCTTTTTTAAATATACACATAAATTACTTTTTAAATTAGTTGTAGTGCATTATTGCTTTATTTTGCACACTATACATTTCCCATTAATTAAAAACTTAAAATAAATAGCATTGTATAGCTGAATTTATAACTCATACAAATACTACAAACTTTCATTGAAACCTCCATTCTTACCGGCTTTTTGAAAACGAGGGAATGTCAGACCACTCTAGATTTCTTAAAGTCACTTTCCTAGAACTCTTTCTTTCGGTCCAAGTTTAAAGGTTTGATCTTGACATAGTAGCCGATATTAATACTACACCATGTTATATCCATTTCTTATCCTGACCATTGAACAGCGAAAAAATGAAATAATAAGATCCAAGAATATTGTTTTTACAACTCGTGGACTTGTGCTTACAAAATGGCACGCCCCACAAGAGATGCTGAGCTGATGAGGCCAATATCTTTCACTGCCACATTATGTCTCCTTCACAGCACAAGAAACGTTGGACGTAAAGTTATGTTACGACAACTGTAATCCTCACTGATGAGCCAGCATACCTAACTTGGACTTGGTTCACAGCCATACCTTAACTGGATACATTTCTTTATGACAGTACAGATTGCCTGAAAATTAGTGAAATAGCTAGTTAAAAGTATTTTCACTAAGAAAAACATAAAACATAATACCACTAAAAAACCACACAAAATAGGTAGTTTTATGTAAAGTCTTGGAAAATAAATAGAATTCAGTAAAATAAGTATAAATATTTAATACGAAAACTGAAAATACAGTCCCAAATAAACTAATCCTCCAACATTTTGTTTTTCACATAACTGGCAGGATTAAAATATGTTATTAAATAAAAATCTTGGCTCTAGTAATAACTCAAACCTACATTTTATAGATGGCTCTGTCCAGAAAATGTGGAAAAGCATTCACAAAGGACCTGTGGCGCGTTTGGCACTGAATCCTACTGGTTGGTTGATGGCAAGTGGGGGCAGTGACTCTAGTGTCAGAATATGGGACCTACAGCATCAAGCTTGTACTCTCAATCTCCGAGGGATAAAAGGTGTCGTCAGGTAGGCAGTGACTCTAGTGTCAGAATATGTGACCTACTCTCAATCTCCGAGGGATACAAGGTGTCGTCAGGTAGGCAGTGACTCTAGTTGTCAGAGTATGGGACCTACTCTCAATCTCCGAGGGATACAAGGTGTCGTCAGGTAGGCAGTGACTCTAGTGTCAGAATATGGGACCTACTCTCCATCTCCGAGGGATACAAGGTGTCGTCAGGTAGGCAGTGACTCTAGTGTCAGAGTATGGAACCTACTCTCAATCTCCAAAGTACGCACAGTGTTGTAAGATATGCAAATCAAATGATCTGAAATTAGTTTCCCTTTTTATTTTGCTTTATGTCCGACTAATGGTTTGGGCAGTTGTGTAGAGATGATTATACTTCATTCACGGTAGGAGTTTACCTCTGAAAGGTCTTTTTTCCTACCAATATCCTACTATATAATATATTTCTGGTAGGGAAAAAGGCCTTTCAGAGGTAAACTCCTACCGTGAACGAACTTTAAGTCATAATCTATAGAAAATGTAACCACAGTTGTGTGAGAGGGGGGAGGGGAGGAAGGTGGAGTGACTGAGAATAAGGAAAAAATTACTCTCAATACATCTGACTGGTATTCAAACCTTGATCTCTCACTGTAATTCCATTCTATTGCGAAAGTGATCTCTCATTAAAATCTAAGTATGGTTATTTATATGTTTCAACATTTCTGCAATGTTCATTTGTAGAAGTACTTTTAAATTAACCTAACCTCAATATCTTAGTTTAGTTGTGCAAGAATTATATAATCAATATTCACTTATTGAAGTTGACCATAATTTGTTCATAATGTTTGGAGTTATCTAATTTTTGTAAATAACTCCATTAATACTTCATATGATAAAGCTGAACAAGCAAACCTTCTATTTAACAATTTATATTATTGAATTTTCAGACATTTATTTGATGAAAATGGCATTTTTCTACAGTCAAAATAGCCTTTCACCCCAAATTTTTTAATTGTGATATAAAAGAAAGAACGGGTATGTTATAAATCAGTCAAAACTCAATGTCTAACTTTACTAGCCAGTTGTTTCTGTCCTAGTGTGTTGGAGTTCCATGTCTAACTTTACTAGCCAGTTGTTTCTGTCCTAGTGTGTTGGAGTTCCATCCAGAAGAAGAACGTTCACAGGTTTTTGCTGCTGCCGATGACACCACGATATGTGCGTGGGATGTAAAATCAGGCGAACGGCAGCTGAGCTTGGCCGGCCACTTCAGTAAAGTGACTGCTTTGGCCTTCCACAAAGACTTTAAACACATGATTAGGTATTGTATGGCAAATGTAATGTATTTATGCATATTAATAAGTAGGCTGGCTAGTAAGATTTTTATTACGGTTGGGCACTTGAATTATTAAATACTTAAGCATGGTGGCCACAAACCTGGAAAATAGGGAAAACCTAGGATAGTCAGGGTATTTGAAAGTCAAGAGAAAATCAGCGAATTTGACCATGAAACAGGGAAAATGGGGCATTATCATTTTTGTCTATTATGGCAATCACAGATAAAGTGAACTGATAATAACCTTCAGACAAATTGTGTTGCTTTGATTATTTTCTTCACCTGAACCAAGGTTCATTCAAATTCACGAGACAATATCTGATCAAGTATTTCATTATGTATTCACTTGCATGAGTAGTGAACCAAAAACTAAAGCAACAACAATATTGTATATCTCCCCTGTTCTGATTCATTCATGCGTGCATTTGAGTCTGGACCTCGTCACCATGACTGACACCATTGTCAACGTGCTCACCAGTGCAGGTCACAGACAATCTCTTCAAACATGTGTGCCATTGAAGATCGATCCATACTTAGTGGCCAACAGTTATATAAATGGCATGGTGGCTACAGACAGGGAAAACAGGGAAAACCTGGAAAAGTCAGGGAATTTTTGGATGACAGGGAAAACAGGGAAATGTCAGGGAATTTAACTAAAAATAAGGAAAAGTCAGGGAATTAAGAAATTTGTCTAAAAATCCCATTAATTTTGCAACTAAACACTAAAACAAAAGTTAATAATACCTAAATAAAATAACATTTTAATTTTTTTAAATAACTGATAAAACTGTTTGTTTAGTAGATACAAACTTTTTTTAATATGATCAATAATAAATAAAACAAGTCAGCATCCACCGTTACAACTGGAAAAAAGTGGTCAGGGAAAAATTGAAAAATGTTGCCTGGAAAACCTGGAAAAGTCAGGGAATTTTGTAAAATATGTCTTGTAGACACCCTGAAATGGGTAAAACATAATCTGGGGAAAATTAAAAAATTTGTATGGAAAACTTGGAAAAGTCAGAGAATTTGAAAAAGGAATTTCTGTGGTAACCCTGTTAAGGATAGTTGGGATTAGAGGATTCGAAAAAAATTCAGATTTGAGACCCAAATCCTTAAAGGTTTTTATTTTATTTTCAATTTTTCAAGTTAAATTTGTTTTAGAGCCTTAATATTGCTTATTGGTGGCTCATAACCAATTCTAATTATAGGATAAGCTTGACAACCAGACCCCAGACAAATAATTTCACACTTAACTGAATATATGAATGGATTATAAGAAAGAATGTTTACATTTAGTCAATATTTCTATTATTCTAATACATTTATATTTCCTCTTATGCTAATTATCTTTTCAAAAATTCGGATCAGATTCGAGATTCAGGTTTGTAAAAGAGGGGATTCAACCAAACTGTAATTTTTTACCATACATTAGTTATTGTTTTTATCCACTTCTTAATACCTGTCCAGCCTTAGAGAAGAGGATGGTGGAGTTTATACTAAATGCACCCACATTTGCTGAAGGTATATTGGGGAAACCATTCGTTAACAACCATCTCGGCCAGGATTCATATCTTGACCTTTTTTGTCACAGGAAAACCTGACAGGACATGTGGAGGCCTATCTTAATTTGTCATGATTTATTATTTGAGAAATATTTCAAATAATACTTGGTGAATGTTTACTGCTAACCAATAATAGTCAAATAATTTGTTAGCGTTATGAATTAAATACTACTACACATGTACCTATGAAATTAGCAATAGATGAACTTATTAATAATTGACAGTTATCAACATTTGCTCCAAACGGTATGTACTTGTTATTCTAGTTGTGGCCGAGACAAGGTAGTCATAGTGTGGGACATAGTCCGAGGGGTGAAAGAACGCACACTGCCTGTATACGAATCACTTGAATGTGTGGTCATTCTTCCCACCAAGTTCTCCCTGCCTGGTCACACGGTCAAGGGTGGTACCCACATTGCCACCGCCGGAGAAAGAGGTAACTATCACTTCTCACACTAGTGGCGCCTTCAAACAAGGATGAGATGAACCACACTGCACACTTACAACTAGAATCCCTAAGGATATTAGAGATTCGAGAAAATTTTGGATCAAAGACCCAAATCCTTAATATATATTTCAATTTTTCAAGTGAAATTTGTTTTAGCGCTCTAATACTGCTTATTGGTGGCTCAGAATTAATTATAATTATAGAATCAACTCAACAACCAGACCCCAGACAAGTAATTTAACACTTAACTGAATGTATGAATGTTATAATGACTGAGTTATAAGAAAGAATGTTAACATTTAGTTATTACTTGTATTTTTCTATTAATTTATATTTCCTCTTATGTTTGTAATTTTTTTCAAGATTCAAATTTAAATTCAAGATTAGGGAATCAAATGTAAAATGGAGATTCGAATTTGAGATTTGTATTTGTGAAATAGTGGATTCAAGCCAACTATAAATAACATTTACAAATAATTATTTTTCCAAAAAATAACCATAACTACCATTATTTGACAAGATTTCAATTAATGCACAAGCGAACTCCTTTAAAATATTTCGTATATCAAGCCTCCGAACCATCTTTTATGTAATGATTAAATTCATTGTGATGCAATTTTCTAGATAGCCTACATTTGGGGTGTGTGTTTGTGCATGTACATAAGTGCAACTCTTGGCGCAAACGTTGATGTACATGTCCATAACTGCATATCCATGATCCTTGACTAGGAAGGTACTTCACGACATGTTGCAGCATGCTAGGACAGGTCACCTCACATCAATACCTAGAAAGACACATGTGAAACAAGTGCCAGATACTAAGCGGGGATTTGAATGCAAAAGTAGATAATAGAGAATAGGTTTTAAGGAGGTGTTAGGGAAGGAAGAATGGGGAGAGAGAAACAAGGAGGGTAGGAAACTGTGGACTTATGTGCAAGAAATAAAATGAAAGAGGCAAACAACTGGTATAAGAAGGAAAGAGAAAGTCATAAGATCACTAGATACAGTTGGGATGGGGAGCAAAAGTCGGTGATAGAATACTTTCACTTGGATGAAGAAATGAAAAGGCAGACCTTAAATATCGAGGTAATACCAAGTATGTCCTTAAATAGTGAGCACAGGTTGTTGGTGACAGACACAAAGGGACGGGAATGTAGGAGAAAGGTACTAAGACAAGAAATAAGAGAAATGAAGAGTAAAGAGATCTGTACCTAAGAAAAGAAAGAACCATAATACCAAAGGATGAGTTGCAAAGTATAAAGGTGGAATGGGAGATGTGGTGGGAGCGGCAGAGAAGGTATGTGGGAGGACAAGTGATAAGAGGAAGTTGAAGGAGACAACCTGGTTGAAATATGGGGTGAAGGGAGCATTGGAGGAGAAGAAAGCATTCAGGAGTCTTTAAGAATAGGAGTGAGGAAACAGGAAGAATATAGGGAGAAGAAGAAAAGAGCGAAGTGAGTTGAACAGGAAGACATAAAGGATTGGATGAAAAAATTGACAGAAATGCTGGAACTGGAGGTGGAAGGAAGTAAGAAGGAGTTATATAGCCAAATTATAAACAGGAGCAGAGAAAAAAGACATGAAGTTAGAATTATAGACGAATATGGAAGCACATATAAGACAGAAGAGGTAAAAAAGGAACTAAGGAAAATATATTTTGAGAAAATGTTCAACCGAGAAGAGAAAAGGGATGAGAGTGAAACAGTGGAGCAGGAAGAAATAGAAGAAGAGGAGGAAAGATGTCCAACATGGAAAGAGGTGGAGGACGCATTAAAGAAGATGAAACGAGGGAAAGCACTGGATGTGGACAAACTGACAGTGGAAATGATAAGGGAAGCAGGTGAAATAGGTTTACATTGATTATACAGGATGCTGAGAGTGGTTTGGAAGGAAAACAAGGTACCGGAAGACTGGAAAAAGGGAGTTATATTACCTATTTTTGAGAACAGAGACAGGAAGAGGTGTACAAATTATAGAGGGATATCCCTAATGTGCTATTGTACAAAAATATATGAGAAAATAGTCGAAAAGAGAATAAGAAATAAAATTAAAGGAAGGTGGAGAGAGGAACAGCACGGATTTAGGAAACAGATGTCTACAATAGACTTAATCTTTCCCATACGACAGCTGATGGAAAGAAGGTATTACTTGGAAATGGTATTTATGGATGTGGAAAAGGCAAATGATAGCGTAGATAGAAATAAAGTTTGGAAAGCAATGAAGGAGGCAGATATGGAAAGAAAAGTTGTAATGAGAGTGAAAAGCATATTTGAGGATAACAGGAGTTGTGCTAAGACGGAGAGTGGGAGGACAGAGTGGTTCCAAATAAACAATGAAGTGAAGCACGGGAGTGCCTTTTCACCATTACTATTTGTAATGGTAATGGAAATGGTCAAGAACCAAATGGTAGGAAAACTCAGGGAGGAAAGAATGAAAGCTGTGATATTTGCTGATTTGGGGTATGGGTGGAGAAGGAAGACTAAGTACAGGAATAACTACAAGAGAAAATGAGGAACGTAGAGTGTGGAGTGATGGTAATGACAAGGAAGAGGGTAAAGCCTTGTAAAGTTATAAAGTTGGATGGAGCAGAGCTGAGAAAAGTACAGATCCTAAAATAGCTTGGAAGCGTGAATGAGGAGAAAGGTGGAAGTAAAGAGGATCTAATGAAAAGAGGACAGAAGGGAGAGTTGTCTATAGCTGTGTAGGAGACCTGTTGTGGAGAAGAGAAGTGTCCTTGAAGTGTAAGAAAGTGTTGTACAGGGCGTACTTTGTACCTGTATTCACACATGCATCAGAAACATGGACAGTGAGTGTAAGAGAGACTAGGAAAGTGGAGGCCATGGGAATGAAGTTTTAGAAGAGCATATTAGCTGTCCCGAAGAGAAACAAGTTTAGGAATAAAATTATCCAGGAAAGAGTGGGAATAGAGGGATTTAAAAAAAAGAATTTACCTTGACTATTTGAGGGAATGAATACCTGAGATAGTAGAGGAAGTAAGACTGAGATGGTATGGGCATGTAATGAGAATGTAAAAAAAAAGAGGATGTCAAATAAAATGTTGGCAATAAATTATGTAGAAAAAAGATGGGAGGAGTAGATAACAGAAGATGTGCAAGTGAGAGGAGAAGAATGTAAGAAATTAAAGGATGAAGAATGGTGGAAGGATAGAAGAAGATGGAGGCATTTTAGTAAACTGATCCAGCCATGGTTTGGAAAAAGTTGTTGATGATGATGATGACCATGAAATAATGGAGATGAAAGTTGTTTAAATATCCTCTGTTATGGGTCTAATATTTTAATAGATAAACTAAATAAATGTAAAATAGCCAGGAGCAGTGAAATTAAATATGTAAAAATCATCAGTTAATTGCCAAATTGGTTTAAATTAAAATATATGTCAGGAACTACAAGTCTCTTAATATTTATATTTTGATTACAAAAAAACTTGTGAAAGCAGATATCATTCTTCCTCATTTACCAATGATAAAATATGAGGAAAAATTTGGTAAATCTGTAATGTTAGTTGTGGAGGAATTTTACCGACATGGCTATAACAGTAGGGTATGTCAAGGCAAAAAAAGATTGTGTTTCACTCAAGGTTAACTATGTCCACGATCATAGAAAAATATATTTGATTATATACAATTTTAAATAACTGTTTGTTCATTTTAAAGTATCTACCCAGGTTTAAAAGTTGTTTTGTCTAATTTTGATGCACTGATGTGCCTAAGCTGGTTCCTAAGGTACCTAAGCACTTTGTGTCTGTGCCTCCCACCAGAATATTAAACTGTTTGGTGATAGATATGTGACTGTTGATTTTAATGATTCACTAATATTAATGACTTGTAACATAGATTGACATGACTTCTTTGAGTACAAATTATCTACGGAGGAAATAAAAAAATTTCAGAAGAAATCAGTTTTATCAAGAACCACAGCTGTTCAGGCTATATGTATTAATTACGATAATGATTTAGGATTGAAGAAGGTTGAATTCATTGAAAGTGTACCCAGTGTGGAGGGAGAATGGAAAACCACTTGGGAAAATCACCTTTGGTAGGCCTGACCAGGAATCATACCCCAATCTTTCTGTCATCGGCATTCTAGTATAACACGAGAGTGATGCCTAAGACTATGCAACCACTGAAGCAGATCAACTCATTTATAAACTCTGATTCACCTATTTACTGTTTAGCACTGCATCTTACTACCCGTTCGGGTTATACGCTTTAAGTACTAATTACTCTAATGGATTAGGAATTGGGAAGGTTGAATTAGAGGAAGTGAACCCGCATTTGCGTGGAGGGAGAGTGGAAAACCATTTTAGGAAAAACCACCCCCAGTTCACCCGACCGAGATTCGAACCTCGATCTCCCCGTCCACGGCAGTAGGGCTCAAGACGACTAGCGCGTTAGCCAACTACGCCACCAAGGCGGATTATTTACTGTTGTTTAACTTCCAGTGAGTTCACTGAAAGCCTCACTAAAAAGCTGGGGCTATTAAAACAACAAAACTTTGTTTCCAAAACTAATTCACAGATTTAAAAACAAGAAAATGGTTAAAATTAGGAGGGATATCCAGCACACTTACCTTACTTAGTGATATTGTAGTAGAAATTGTGAAAAACATAAAATAAACCTGATAAAGAAATTAATATAGTTCTAGAAGATTTTTGTTGAGAACTAAGTTTTGTGTTCCAGAGCTTCCTTTAGTTAAGCACAAAGACCACCTTTCATCCTTTAGTGTATTGCGTTAAGTCAGATGGTGCTCTGAAGAGCCTAGCATTCGTATCATAAGACCCCCTTCAGACGATTATATGTGAGACAATTCTCAAGAGCTGGAGCTACACGTGGGGTATAACATCTTGTGTAACGTTTCACACGAGCTGAAGCTCAGCACAGGAATTGTTTCAGGTTGCACTCTTTGGAGGAAAACATAGCACTCCTTGATGCAGAACAGTTTTTTGAAGAAAGTACATTATGGCTGTACAATCTTATCACTTGAGGATACATTTAATCTAGTATTGTAATAAATTTCCAGACGACCAGTTTTATTGGTAAAACATGGAATGGATTTGGATATGTAATGAGTTTAAAATGCGAGAGGGAGAGAAGTTCACTGAGGCGTGACTTTTCGAGACTATTCCATAACATTGTTTGCGGAGAAAAAAACCTATGGGGGAAGAGAGTTGCACGCATGTAGACGAGGGTGGAAGTAGCAAATTACACACCCGACCAAAATAGGGGGAAAATAGAGAGAGAAATAACCAGCTAGCGGTACCTATCAACAAGTAACATTTCTTTGTTACACCAGCAAATGAAAAGATATCCAACGACAGCCAACATTATGGGAGATTAAATGTTATGAATATATAAATCGAACAAAAATATTTTAAGGCTCTTTGGAAATGTTATTGTCTCTCTTCTAGAACGATCAATTAAAAATATTATTCAACTCATCAATGATTGGGGGTTGTAGGTGTGTTGCGTGTTTGGGATGCGCTCTCCGGTCGAGAAATCTACTCCCAAGAGAACTCCCTCGTCTCAAAGGCCACAGAAGAGGGTGGTCTGGCCATCACACAACTGCTCTTCAACGAGCAGGAGTGCTCTTTTGCCGTCATAACTGTGGACCACAATATTATCCTGCACAAGCTCAAGACGTTCACCTGCCAGAAACAGGTGAGCAGGATCCCTTGGCATCTTTAGTGTCACTGTTAGTTAGTTGTTCAATACAACTGTGGCTGAGCCAGTTTAGTATAATACCTCCATCTTCCCACCACTCTTCCTCCTTCAATATCTTCCATTCCTCTCCTCTCACTTGCACACTTTCTGTTATAAGCTCCTCCCATCTGTTTCTTGGCTTCCCTTGTAGTCTTTTCCTACATATTTCCTCTCCAAGTCCGCCACCTAAGCTCAGTCTGCCAACTAAGCTGAGGGTTCTGTGTTCGATTCCTGGCATGACCGAAAATGTATCACTGATGAAAATATGGGTTTACCCTTTCACATTGATAAATTAACTGCCTGTGATTGGATGTTGTGCCTGTCCTAGTCTTAAGTTAGGTTATAAGGCATATGAAACTACGACAGGCCTAGCAAGCCGGTAGTGGAAAATATATGACCTGAATTAAAAAACTGACCCAGACCATAGGCTAGAAACAGTAATGGATGAAACGTAACTTCATCTCCAAAATTTTCTGCAGCATCCTCTCTTTCCATCCTCTATACATGCCCATACCATCTCAGTCTTGCTTCCTCTACTATCTCATGTACTCCCTGTACTCCCACTCTTCCCTGGATAACTTAATTCCTAATCTTGTTTCTCCTCGTGACAGCTAACATGCTCCTCACAAACTTTATTCCCATGGCCTCCACTTTCCTGGTCTCTCCTACATTCACCGTCCATGTTTCTGCTACATGTTCGACAATGGATACAAAGTGCGCATTGTACAACACTTCCTTACACTTCACAGGCACTTCTCTTCTCCATAGCAGGTCTATTACACTCCTATAGAACAACTCTCCCTGCTGTCCTCTTCTCATTAGATCCTCTCTACTGTTACCTTTCACCACCTATCCAACTTTATAGCTTTATTAGGCCCTATCCTCTTCCTTGTCATTACCATCCCTTCACACTTCACCATGATAAATTTTACAAATAAAACTTAGTGGGAATCGTTAGTTTTAATTAGACCTACATTTTCTTTTGTAGATAGAATTGAAAATATCATCTGATGCAAACTGTAAATATCATATTCTGGGCTCCTGACTTACAATTTGAGCACTATTTAGGAACATACACTAGAATTCATTCAGAAAGCCTCTAAAAAACTGAAATGATTAAGATATATATTTAAAGATGGACTAATCTCCTATCATCTCATTTATTAGAGTAGTGGTGTATTAACTATTAATATTTAGCACCGCGTCTTACTACCCGTTCGGGGTATACGCTTTAAGTACTAATTACTCTAATGCATTTGGAATTGGGAAGGTTGAATTTAGAGGAAGTGAACCCGCATTTGCGTGGAGGGAGAGTGGAAAACCATTTAGGAAAAACCACTCCCAGTTCACCCGACCGAGAATCGAACCTCGATCTACCCGTCCTCAGCAGTCGAGCTCAACACGACTAGCGCGTTAGCCAACTACGCCACCGAGGCGGGTGTGTATTAACTATTAATCAACCCTTGTCGGGTGTATTTTTCAAATACATCACAATCATGTGCAACATTATTAAAGTTTAAAAAAATAGCATACAAATTATGTAACAGTAACCTGGAAGAATAGTTAAGTTAGGCCTTGGTAGGAAAAACAACTTCTTTCTTCATTTCTTTCAACACTTCACATTTACAATTGCTTATCATTTTCACAGTTTGCATTATTTTTAATTTTCAGAAATATCCATTTTGTATAATAATATTTTACGAAAAACGTGTACTGTATTGACCCCAATTAAAATGCGGTGTTTTTCTCTTAAAAATGTCCTTTTGAAAACTGCCTAACAATGTTCACTAAATAAAAATGGCAGATTCCTACAGGTGTCTATTTTGTATCATGCCAAAACACGGCTGGTGGGAAATCGTGTATGTCTAATAATAATTTCAAGGTCATAATGAAGTGATAGAGGATCCACACCCTTCTCTGTCACTGAAATGATGGGAGGTAACGTCAGGTTGGGTGTCGTTCCGTTCTTTATGGCTGGTTTGAGACGTAGTCTACTTTCGTCCTTTTATTTTTCGTCTTATCACGTGATATATTATTAAAACACTGTATTTATTAAAATTTAAAATAATGTGTAACTATGTAAGGGATAAGACGTGTGAAGTGTGAAAAGTCTATTAAGAGAGAAATGTATTTGTTTCTATCAATTCCTAACCCAACTATCCTTTCAGTTTGGCTTCCTTCCCTAACATTTACACTGTTTTCATATGTTAAAGAGGTATAAACAACTATATTTAAACCCGCCTCGGTGGCGTAGTTGGCTAACGCGCGAGTCTTGTTGAGCTCGACCGCCGAGGACGGGGAGATCGAGGTTCGAATCTCGGTCGGGTGAACTGGGGGTGGTTTTTCCTAAATGGTTTTCCACTCTCCCTCCACGCAAATGCGGGTTCACTTCCTCTAATTTAACCTTCCCAATTCCCAATCCATTAGAGTAATTAGTACTTAAAGCGTATAACCCGAACGGGTAGTAAGACGCGGTGCTAAATAATAAAATAAAATAACTATATTTAAAAAATAATATGAGATAACCTGTCAAAAACCTTAATCATATCCTGGGGTTGAATGTGAGGATTACATTTTGTGCCAAATTGAGTTTGTAACATGTTATGTGTGTTGTAATATCTGTAACATGTTAATATCATAATGTGAACATTTAAATCATCAACTGCATTTAATTTAAAATGTAACATTTTGTAGCTGCCTTTCCTATAACTAAGGATTTAAGAATATTTACTATGACTCAAGGGGACACTGGTTTAATTCTAGATAAGACCTAAATAATTAAATAAATGTCAAAAGGACTCTAATTTGATTCTGGTAGAACTTAAAATAATTATATATATTTTAAGTGCCCTCTGGTTTGACAGGTACTAGGAGAATTAAGTATTTGTATAGATTTCTTTTTCTATGATCTATATAATATTTCTCTTGGATATTTACTGTTAGTTTTATTTTATTAAGTTAATTTGGTATGTAAGTTGTGTTTAGAAAGTGAACCCCAATCAAACTAAATATAATAACCTGTTTGATAGGGGTTGAAACCATTAAGAAACTTTCCCCTGTTCCGATTCTTGTTTTAGCTAATTGGGTTCAGTGATGAAATCCTGGATATTGTTTTATTGGGAGCCGACAACTCACACTTGGCTGTTGCTACCAACAGTACGGACATAAAACTTTACAAAATTTGTGATATGGGCTGCCAACTTCTGCGTGGTCACACCGACTTAGTTTTGGCACTGGCTGTTACTCCCAGCAACACAGATTTGCTCCTTTCTTCAGGGAAGGTTGGTACTTTGTGATAATAACTGACTAATTACTCAGATTATTTGTATATTAATTCTTGTTTTTTTTCTGGCCATACTAGAATTGTTTGTTTTAACCATAACTAAATATAAACTATGTACACCCGCACTGGTCTAAGGCAGGCGTGCACGACTTGTGAGACAAGCCAAACTGCTACAAGGAAAGGAGCATTTCTTAATCGTTGTCGGTTGATGATGATGATGATATTTACAATTAGGGATGAGATCTTAAAATCCTTGAATCCATCCATTTAATCTTTGAGGATTCGAGACTCAAGTCCTTAAACTTGGGGTGTGCGAAGCTTCAGAACTTTGACTTGGCTCTGAAACAAA
Source organism: Timema poppense (assembly GCA_902141375.1). Taxonomy (NCBI): domain Eukaryota; kingdom Metazoa; phylum Arthropoda; class Insecta; order Phasmatodea; family Timematidae; genus Timema; species Timema poppense. Next base: position 26,740 of record CABFOV010004720.1, on the reverse strand, counting down.
TGTCAGCTTTGACTTTGCTTCACAAAAAATCCTGGCTTCGACAATTACAAAGCTTTGCTAATAAAAATATTGAAAGGTTAAATATTCAATTTATGGGAACTTAATCTCACTCTGAGATGTTGTATACATTACTAATTAATTAGTAATTAATACATATATATATGGAAAAAAACTGTAGTAATTGACCTGTAGGTTGTGAAAATAGCTTGATTTAATGGATTGAAATGAACTATTACAAACAATTGTGTAATAAAATGATTCTGTTTACTTTTAGTGTATAAAGTTATATATAAATAACACAAAAAAAATATTCAAACTTCGATTAAACTTAGAGAATATTTCCTATATTCTATTCAAGTTTGCTTCAAATTGGACTTCACACAGCCCTATGTTAAACTTTTTTTTTAATCAATTTTTCAAGTGAAATTTGTTTTAGAGCTCTAATACTGCTTATTGGTGGTTCAGAACCAATTATAATTATAGGATTAACTCAACAACTAGACCCCAGACATGTAATTTAACACTTAACTGAATGTACTAATTTTATAATGAATGGCTTATAAGAAATAATGTTAATATTTAGTTACTTCTTGTATTTTATATATTTATATTTTCTCTTATGTTCATAATGTTTTCCAAGATTCGAATTAAGACTCGAGATTTGGAAATCGAAGGTATATTGGAGTTTTGGGTTTGAGATTCGAATTCGTAAAATAGTGGTTTGGATTCAGCTCTAATAACAATAATAATATATATTTTCACATTATATTCGAATTTAAAACGGAATTAAAAATCATACATTTCTTTACTATGTTTACTTTTGGCATAATTACATTTACAATACTTTAATTAAAATTGTGTAATTTCTTAATCATCTCACAAACTTAATTATGTATTACACCCATTTTTTTTTAGCAACAAGAGTGTTGTATTCTGGGGTTATATTTGTAGTAGACATCTTCAACATGTCTTCCAAGTGGGCATAAATCATTCAGACAAGAATACTTTATTTACATAATAAAGAAAGTTTGTTTACTAATGTAGGAAAACTGCCAATAATGCTGAACGTTTTCATTGCAGTTGCAATAAGATTTATGTACTTTTCACTATCGAGACTTATGTGGAATTCTTGCGGACTACTTTCTCCGTACTTATTTCTGTAATCTGTTTAACACTGAATATCAATAGCGTTCAGCTGCACTCAGAATGAAACGTATACTGGATCCACTGAAAAGGGATCTTCAATCGTATTCAATTGAATGTAATTTTCTTTTGACAAAGTGAATCTTCTGTAACATTTTTCACTCATATCAATATCCATATCATATTTTCCCGCTAGCTCGGTGTGTTTGTCATGAGGAATATGCTGTGCTCAAGTGGGAAACCTTTCAACAGCTGGTTTCTGAAAAGCTTTAATTTCATTTTGGAATGCTTTATTGCGGCATAAAGCTGAAATACAATCTTAATTTTGTCCCTGAAGTTGAGTGTTGAGGTTATTTCTAAGATGTATTGTAACATCACAAAAGAAGAAAAGATCACGAGTCAAGGGATGGTATGCAAGAACGTATAGTGAATGCTTAGTGTACCAAGAGTGTGGTCTCGAGCACATTACCGCTCCACCTTTTAACCTGTGATGACACATGTAAACCCACGTTAGTGTCCATTTAGTCAAGTTCTTGCATTCGGCCTCAGGACTCATCTTCAACCTCAGGAATCTGTCTTGGCTCTTTATCTAAGAATTGAACTAAATCCCCTTTTAAGGCAACGAGAAACTGGAACACTCATCTTTGGCGTCGCCCTCTTCAAGAAAAGCTCGGAATGTCCTATGTTTTAGTCCCCTAGAACGGAAGTAGCTAACAATAGAAACTACCACTGACATTATATAATAAAACTTACAGATTTTACTACACAGGACATGAAGATGTATTATACAGTAATGTTTGGTTATTTGTCCATCGATTGTTCAATTAGAGTAACCACTCCAACGTTATTTCCACTCATTGCGGGAGCACTGTCAGTACAAAAGGCCACCAAGTTCGCGAATCCTATTCTCAACTTATCATACACACACTTTATTGTCTTGGAGCACATACAAACAAGCTCTTCAGTAATTTCAAAGTTTAAATCAACACCTCGAATATACCTGCTTCAGTGGTTGCATGGTCTAAGGCGTCATTTTTGTGTTAGATTAGGCTGCCGATAACAGGGAGATCAGGTTCGAATCTTGGTCGAGTGTACCGAGTGTTGTTTTTCCAAAAAGGCTTTCCACTCTCCTTCCGCACAAATTTGGTTACACTTCCTATAAATTCAACCTTTCTTACCCCTAACTCATTAGCTTAATTAGTTCCTATGCCTACAACCACCTGAATAGATGGTAAAACAAGGAGCTAAAAAAAACCTGAATAAAATCATTTGAGCTGTGTCCTTCAAATCTGTACGTTCACATAATAAGTATGAAATAAAGTGCAAAATATAATATAAAATAAATAAAATGATAGAATTGTAGAAAAACTTTTGTTCATTGCTAAAGGGTAAAAGAAGAATTACTGGCTTCTCGAATTGATCACTAATATTGGTGGAAATGTCCGCTATCCTCCTCTGTACAGTTGGGCATGATAGACTGACAATCTCAAAAATCTCCTTCTTTATTATACATAACCCAGAAACAACAATACACATGCATTTCTTTATAAAGTCACCCTCACTGTATATTTTTCCAGCAAAAGAAATTTCCCTTTAAATTTCAAAACTTACTTTGTTGCTTACCTCTTTCCTGAAAATATGTTGTTCTGCACTAATGTGTAATATATGTGTAAGTGTAATGTGTAAGATAGTGTAGAAACACTGTACAAATTTTACTGAATTTTAAAGCTGAAATTTCCTCGAATCTTGAATATTCTTAAGGATTTAAAGAATTTGAGAGTCTCACCCCTAATTTAAACACAAACATATTTTTTATATTACGGGAAAAAATTGAGTGAAATAGAGAAGAAAAATAATTGCCTACTACTCCATTTTGAATTTAAATAAACTGTTAAAAACACTCTGGTAGATTGAAGTCGGAGTAAAATAAATTTTGCCACACCTTTATCTTTAGAAATACAACCTATCTATTTGAATTAAAAAGAAATAGATTATTTTTTCAAAACAAATAGTTAAACAAAAAGATAGAAATGAATTTCTAAAATAAAATTAAACTAAAGGAATCTTTAGCAACTATCTTCTGATGAGGCCTTGGTGGTAATCTTGATTTGGTAATCCATTGGTGGGCCTGTTCCCACTGTCTTAAGTTGAGAACTGTTGCAGGTTTGAAAGTCCTGGTTGTGGGTACCGCCATGGATGGGTACAGGCTTGTCCGGATCTTCGTGGTTTGTGTCAAAACGATGATTGTTCATTCGCTGTCTGAGAGAACCTGTAATGAGGCCTATATATTCTGCATCACATGATTTGCACTGTCTTTGATATACCAAGCTATTTGTTTTGCAGTTGTAATAACCAGGGATCTTGTGTTCCAATTTAGTAAATTTTCTGTTGAAGGATGTAGCTGGTAGGTGGATCCCACATGTGCTGGAATAGGGGTATGATCCTCTGGTAGTCTTCTCTGATTCTCAGGAAGTTTAGGGCAGATTAGGATATAATGAAGACTAGGAGGTTGTTTGAAAGTACTCTTGGAGATGAACTAAGAAGGTTTTGGGTCGGGGTAAAACTGGTTAGGAACTTGCAGCCACTTTTAAGGATTGTGTTTATTCGGTGTAGACCAGGATGGCAATTTGTTGTGAGAGAGATGTCTTCAAATTTCCCCAGAGGTTAAGTTTTGTCTCTGGAGATTTGGTTGTTTATTAAAGGCTTGTTGTGACCTCCCTTGGAAGGTAGAAGAGAGCTGTTCTCAACATTCAGCTAAATCGCTAGGCTATGAACACATTTGTTTGGCTTGTGGCAAGTCTGTATGGTAGATATATTCTGGTATGAGGTGTGGTTGCTGTGATTGTTGAGATTTTGTAGGTGATTGATTGTTGCAGATTCTGTTGTTTTCAGGGAAGGTGAGACTTTGATGTGATTTATTGTTGGTAAAGTTTAAGTGGCTAAAATTGTTGAGATTATCCAGGAAGATGTTCATTGATGGTTCAAAGTGAGGCTAGATCATGGAAATGTCATTGATATAATGCATACAGCCATACAACGAGTTTGATGGACAGGAATAGTAAAATAATAATTATTATTATTATTATTAGCACTGCGTCTTACTACCCGTTCGAGTTGTACGCAAAAAAAAAAAGCATTCTTCAAGTAGCCCTATGGACAGATTTGCATATAAGGGAGCCATCCATGCACCCATAGCTGTACAGAAAGCAAGTGCAGAAAGATGTTATGGTTAAAAACCTGTGATAGGAAGATTGGGAGCATTCCTGTGCAAGTAATTATCGAATGTCAAGAGGTTGGCACAGTTTTAATATAACTAAAGCTGAGAAAAACTAATCATTGCTATATTATTGGTAGTTCATCATTGAGTACATTGAGTAGTAGGTAAAGATACAGTTTTCCTACTTCCCACAAATGCCACAACAGTACACCACCATCCAAGTCACCATGTTTCATTTATTAGAGGTACAGTTTAAAAAACTTCTTTGAATACTAGCATTTGTGTGTAAATAGATACACAGTTCTTGGTAACGTACATATTATAATGCCCTCACTCAACTAGTAAAACAAACAAATACCAAGACATGTTGAAAAAAAAGAAGATAAATTTATTCCCTCTAAGGGGTAAACAGATTACCATGTGACCTTGAATTAACGTGTGTCTGTGTTACAGGATAACACTGTTCGTATGTGGCTGATGGAGCCACTGACTAACGTAGTCACTTGTATCGGTGTTGGGTCTAGACACACAGAATCGGTGGGTTCTATTGCATTGAGCTCATTGTCAGCTTCCTACTTTGTTTCGGCGAGTCAAGATTCTTGCATCAAGCTGTGGGATGTACCTAAAACACTAAAACCAGGTTAGTGAGGATCCGCTCTTTGGTGACGTTTCTAGGAGTGCACAAGTCACGGTGTCATAGTCTTCTAATGTGCGGGTGTATTGGAAAAAGGGCCAATCTAAGGTATCACTGAAAACAGACTACTATTTGTGGGTTTGTTTGTACACTTACACTTGTATTTAATTTATGGGACTCTTTAAGGGTGTGTGTGTAATGCTGGTTTTCCACATAAAATAAATAGATAACTTGTTCTAAATATATTATTTTGTATTGGTTTTATTTTAATGGAAATTGATCAAACATAAATGTGGTTACCTGTTCCTCACCCTTTGGGCATTTTGCCAGGATGGGTTATGGGATGGAGTGTAGGGCACAAGACAAGAGGCGGAAGTGTGTCTTAAGTTGTATATTAGAAAAGTGTATGTTAGCAGCAATATGACTACAAAATAAGTAATCTACTTCCTACCGCCATGTAATAATATTGAAACGTAAGACCGTGTGGACTGTTGTGCCAATAACTGTGAAACTTACACTGATCTTGACTTCAATGTTAGCTTGCTAGGAAACTACTGTGTTCTGAAATGGCCCGAAGAACCTCTGTCTAATCCGACGCTTAATCGCTCAGACTGTACAACTGAATTTTATAACAGACTGCAACCGACTCTCTGCCCCAAACTTTAATAGCTATCTACCTGAAGGGGCTCACCACATGCTTGTTTGGTCATGTCTATCCAGTCAGCGTGAACCTAATTTGCAACCCTTCGCTGAACAAAATGCCTATTCACGGCTATGTAACATACATCATGGCAGCTAGCTAAGAATGTATGAATCAGCATTCTGGCAATACCGTTCACACGTCGTCATTATGTTTATTCTTACCTAACAAAAGTAGAATATTGAAAGAATACAATAATTACACTAGGGATAGTTACATAAAGAACAAAATTAACTGATAAGTAGAGACATGCGAAATTCGCATTTGCGATGAAGCGAATTTTTATATGAATTCTATTGTTTTTATGCTAATAACATGGATTTAAGTTTTTTTCTAAATAAACATAATCTATTTGTAATTTAGGCAAATACCACGGCATCCTTTATACTTTACAACGTTGTACCACTTGCGATAGTGCTACGCCAGGGATTCTGTTTGTATGGATGGTATCAGTTTTTGCTGATTTTAAAGGTATTATAAAAGGTATCACAGGATCTCCAACTATTTTCATGGTTTAGGTGGGGTTTTTTGAGGTTCACATTAAAAATCACGATTTCTTCTTTTACACATGTCAATACTTTAATTTTGATTTCGATAGATCTATTCTTTGTTTTCACCTTTTAATAAATTTCACGCTAGGTCCAAGCAAGGACATTAATATAAATATATATGACACTTGCTACAGGCCGCTATTTTTGGCAAAATTAAATATTTTTTAATTATATCCCTTTCTCCTTATTTGATAGTTGTTTTAGTCTTTTATGACTACATGTTTTGCTGTTATTATTGTTTGTTCTAAACTCGAAACATAAATTGATGATAATCCATTATTATGATATTGCTAGTTGTAAGACTGGAAGATGGATGGATGATATTGAGATATTGAGTCTGACATTACTAAGCGTGAAATGTTTTGTGCCTATTTATATTTGATTTCTCTCCGAATATGTAAATAGTTAAACACACCATTTGAAATAAAAGTATAGACAATTATATCCTATTTTTTGTTAATGAATACTAATTTGACTCAAATAATATTGCTTTCAGCATATAATATCATCATGTTTTTTTTTATAAAATAACACCAGCTTCCCCCTAAAAATAACCTCATCTTTTGCATGTGTCTGCTTGTAAGTGAACATTGAAATAGAAAGCCTGGGTAGGGAAAGAGGGAATAAATGTTTAGAATACAATGCACAAACATGACTTCTTAATCTATTTGGTATTTTATAGTGGAACTAGCCACATACACATTGAAACAGAAATAAAAATCTAATTTTCAGGCATTTTTGCCTTCAACAAGTAAACAGAGGGAAAGAAAAAACCACTCCAACGAATACAAGACCACTTCATTTTTAATCCAAACCAAAACTGTTAAGACACCATGGTAAACTGTTGGGGAGGGTGTAAAATTAAATTTCTCAAATGTTTACTCCAACGACAGTTTACTAGTGTATTTGGTTTAAATTTAAAATTGAGTAGTTTAGCATTTTTTTCAGTATTCTTCTTCTCACTTTCCTCCTTTTGGGTTAGTAACGGCAACAATGCCAACATATTAAAAACTTTATTTTTATTTCAATATGTGTGTGTGTATTGTATAAGCCAGAAGAAAGTAAACATTTATCACCTTTGTGCATTGGGTTATAACCACATTTTTTATCTTTCCCTTGGTGTATCTTATTATTAAATTTGTCTTTATGTCTATCAATTAGGGAAATTACCATTAATATAAAATATATATACTCTTCAAAATATATTTCATTACCTTGGCTATATATACTTGTTTACAGAGCATAATGTAACGTTACCATTACAGGATTAGAGGTGTCCTTAACCCCCAAATTCACGGAGCGTGCTCACGAGAAGGATATCAACTGTGTGTCTGTTTCACCTAATGATAAAATCATAGCATCTGGCTCCCAGGACAAGACAACAAAGGTTAGAAAACATGAATATTATACTCAACCATTGAGCTATTCAGGTTTGTCTTGTGCTCAGGATTTTTCATCACTCAAGGTTAAAGTGGGATGTTGTGACGGATGTTTTGGATTGTTAGCTACCAAAAACAAACTCGCTTATGACTTGGGATTGATATTAATTTTGTGCCTCAGCTTGAACACCTTCAAATCGTACAGGAGTTTGATTTGGAACAAAATATAGGTAAATTATCATTTAGAATGGATATGCTGCCGTTAATGCTCACAGGTATAGACATCAGGCATCACTATCATTCTATCAACACGCTGTTTGCTAGACTTTGTTGATAAACCATCTCTAACTCATATTGTTTTATAGTAAAGGAAATTGATAAAACTAAAGAAAAAGAAAAATAAACTATTAAGAGTAAATTTGATGAAGAAAGCCCACTTAGGGAAAGAAGATAAATGTGGGAAGAGTCCAATGCACAAAGGTGACATCTTCTTCCTTTCTTCTGTCTTCTATAGTAGAAGTAGTCACACACACATTTTAACACAAATATCATAATATTTCGCCATTGTTGTCTTTGTGCATTAGACTCTTCCCACATTTTTCCTCTTTCCCTAGGTGGGCTTTCTTCATCAAATTTACTCTTAGTAATTTATTTTTCCTTTTTCTTTAGTTTTATCAATTTCCTTTTTTTACAAAATGAAGATGATAATTGTATGAGCTTATGAAAATGTGTCATGTTTCTGAACTTATGTTGACTACATGTGCTAAAACATATAGTTTAAAGTTTAAGAACTTGTTGTGTCATGTTCATGTTGCAGCTATGGTCTGTGGATGACCTGTCGCTGCTGGGTGTGCTGCGAGGGCATCGACGTGGCGTGTGGTGTGTACGGTTTTCCCCGGTTGACATGGTGGTATTGACTACTTCAGCTGACTGCCTCATCAAGCTCTGGTCCATTGGAGACCTCACTTGTATCAAGGTAAACATTTAATACTTCCAGCAAAATTTTTACATTTTTCAGGAAAAGCTGAATTTGCATCCTGTCCAATCTGAAGAAAACAGTGACAGAGTGCGATGTTAACAGACGAGATTTTTCACACAAGCTTTAAATTATCGAACACAGAGACCACCAATTAATTAACTATGAGCCTACCTTTGCGAATGGTGAATGAGAATACCTGGAGTGATGAGATGATAGCTGAGGTGCCCCAATATTGTTTCTTGAGCACTTATTAATTATTTAACTCGAGAGAGTTTCATGGCGGTGTGTACCAAGGCTAAAAGAAACGCTTTGATCACAGTTGTACTCGTTGTGATAAGAAAAGCGTGGGACGAGTGAACCTATAGCCACTAGGGGAGAAGGGCGGGAATTGGATCAAATAATAAGACATCAGTGCGGTGCTGACACCTAGTGATAATAAATATAGCTAATTAACACAAAGAATAGAGCACAGCTGGCTCAGTAGATATATTCATACTAAACAGACAGCATATTGCTCGATTTTACTTTTGGGGGCTGGCTGATGATAGATTTGGGTAGAATCCACTAGTTCAGGGGTTCTCAACCTTTTTAGTGACATGCTCCCTTTTCACTACATGTCAGAATGTAATTCCCCCTTCCAAGATTGCCTAACTCAAAAGTTGCATTCTGAATAATATTCAAATAATATTGTAAACACTTTTTTTTTATATATTAGTACATAAATACATATTACTTTGAATATGTTTACTGTGGAGCTTTACAATTAAATTAAAATTACCGTTTAGCAAGTCCAGTGCACAAACTAAACAAATTGCTTGTGCAAAGTCTAAAATATTCTGAAATATTGTAGTTTGAAGAAAAAAAGGTTTTTTAAATAGTTTTAGTTTGTGGTCTTAATTCACCCCCTAAAACCCTAAGACTTCCCACAGGTTGAGAACCCCTGCACTAGTTTATGAATCCATATCTCCAATATACCTTCGAATCCTGAATTCGAATCTTGGAAAAATTATGAAATAAGTGGAAATATAAATATAATAGAATAATATAAAATACAAATAGTAGAGATGGGCAATAAATCACTGAATGTTATTTTATCACCAATACCATATTATCACCGCTACTCTCAATGACTCGATATCAAAAGTATCGGTGATTGAGATATCAATGATCGGAGATACCCCATACTTGCATAGGATGGCAACATTTACTCGAGCTACGGAGCTGGTATTGCTTCTTCTAGACACTCGAGTAAATACTCACTTCAGGGCCCTTGTTATTCTTTTATTTTTTATTTTATACCAGCTAATTGAGAATCGACCTTATTGACTGGCATGTTTTACGTGTTATTTCTATTTAAAACACTTGATCTCGTAGAGCTGATTTTTCAAAAACCATATCAGATTGCTACATAAAAATGAGTTTAATGCTTTAAATGTTTCATTCACATGTGTTTTCAATACAAAATATTTGTTGTGAAGGTCAAAATTGAAAAGCGCGCTTACTAAGCGAATCACGTTTTGGATTCTATTTAAACTTAGGTTATGGAAAAATCATTTATTCTTGTTTTCGGTAATGCTATCCCCAAAATCACAAATAATTAAAATAAGTAACAAAATAGAAAAAGTATAAATAAAACTTAATATTTACTATGCATTGATAATCTTAATCATCCCATGCATAATCTAATCTAAAGTGTGTGTATATAATAATTGATAAAAATATTTTCTAGCATCTCTTCATTTACTGTAAAATCTCAGTTCTGTGGTTATGAGTTTTATTCCTTTATATTAAAATTAGTTTATTTGCTTCTAATAGATATATAGTTCATCTACTATTATATGTACGGCATTTAAAATAAAATAACACTACAATAATATAATATATGACCTGCACTCCAAACAACATTTTACAAACCGGTTGCCATTATTTTATGTTCAATTTTAATGTCACATAAATTTTAATTGTAGTAAAACAAGAGTTTCTCATAGTACGTCAAAAAAGTTTTAACATTGGTACTCAAGTCTAACATAATGTTTGTTAGACCACTAATTTTGCCCAAATTACATAACATTTCACTATGAAATATTAAATAACATCTTTTTCTTTCTCTTTTTATCAACTGTATTAAACATCTTAAAACTCATACTTTTGTATTGACTACATTAGTCAGACAACATGAAACCAGATGAAACATGAATATTAGGTAGCTGTATGTCAATTGTCAATGTCAGTGCTGACAGGAAGAGTTTATGTTAGGCCTTTAAGTATCGTATTCCATTGCAAGCCACCAAACACCCGAGTAATTAGTTTCCTTCCAACCGATTGTCATGGGACTATTTGAGTAAATACCCAGTATTCAGAAATACTCTATACTCGCCCACTCGGACAGCCGCTAAATACTATCTTTGACCGTGGTTGACAAAATATCAGTTAACAGTCACACTTGATTCTATTGACGATATGGTGACCAGAAGGGGCGGACAGTGGCGGTCTTTGCTTTGATAAACTGCAACTGAAATAAACATAAGGTAATTTACATTTTCTAAACTATATTTTTCATTCTTAAAGTAATTGTTTTTCTTTCACCATTGATTCAAAAAGTGAATTTATTTCAGTTCAGCAAAGATCTGAGTAATTATTAAGTGACAAGAATATCCATTATTTGTACTTTGTAGACAAATAATTTTTTTTTAAATGAGCGGTAAATTATTACCTAGCAACAAACTGTGAAAGTGAAAAAATATCGGTCCATCAAGACACTGTGAATGCCACTGATATTTTAAAATCACTGTCACTGTAGTCACTGTTATTGTATTATTATTATTATTATTATTATTATTATTATTATTATTATTATTAGCACCGCGTCTTACTACCTGGTCGGGTTATACGCACTTACGCTAATGTGTAATGCTAGGGTGATTGTGAGATGAAATGAAGGACCTACAGTTTAACGTGGAATCCGAACCACGGTGGAGGCCTGGCATTACCCACATTCACAAGATGTCTTGTCAGAGGTGAAGGAAGGGTTTGGTAATCAGATAAATCTTTGCCGGGACCGAGGATTGAACCCCGGCCGCCAGCATAGAAGTCTGACACCTTACCCCTAGACCACCAGGTCACCCCCACTGTTATTGTAAAATCACTGTTTAGCCCATCTATAACAAATAGTAACTAAATGTTAACATTCTTATAATCCATTAATAATAACATTTATATATTCAGTTTAGTGTTAAATTATTATCTGGGGCCTGGTTGTTAAGTTCATCCTATAATTATAATTGGTTCTGAACCACGAATGAGCGGTTTTAGAACTATAAAACAATTTTTTATTTTAAGAGATGGATAGGAATTACATTTTTATATCGGAACGGGACAGGAAATGAGTCAAAATATCAGGACGGCAATGGAAAGTTATAAAAATGACGCCTTGGAATAACTCTAGATTAAAAATATATATTGTTTTTTAAACTAATATGGTAAAGCTTTACATTATTAAATATGATACAAATAATATGTCATAAAAACATAACAATCTAGATAGGGGTATGCGAATAGCATTTTTTATTGAAACAAATAGCAAACCTTTGAACAAATATTGAATAATACATATATGAATAATTAATTTTAATACTTTATTTTTATTAGTTAACCTCTTTTGAAAATGTTGTTTTATTTTTAACTACTAGAATAGTGAAAAAAACAAATATAGTTTTTTTTAACCTTTTTAAATGTCGTCTAGTTTTGATACTTCTTAAATCTGGTTTTCTATTTTAACACCTCTCAGAGGCTAAAGGGTTGAAACACCTTAAATGTTTTTAGGTCTAAAACCCCTTAAATATTCTACAGTTATGAAACCCTTTAAATGCTCTCTATGTCTTTCTGTTTAAAGCCCCTTTAATGTTCTCTAGAATGGACACCTCTTAAAGGTTCTTGTTCAGCACCCTGTAATCTTTACTCTTTGTTTGGTTGCTAACATCATAGGTATAACACGAGCTCAAGTAACTCTTGGCAGAGGTGCATAAAATTGGCCCCGTCCATGAAAGCACTAATGACCGGACCTAATGCAATCGTTAGTGCTACGTTAGTGCTGCTCAATAAACACAAACTTTTGTTAGTGCTACATTTTTGTGGAAGTAATATGCCAAAATCATTTGGTGGGGCCAAGTAGACATCAAACTCTGCAAATAGATTATGTATATTAATACTCAATCAATTAATAATAATCTATTTGCAGATGCTAACTGTGCCGTCGCCCTTACTCTTCCATGAAGACTAAGGCTGGCGCACAATAAAAAAAATAAACTAAAATAACAAGGTAGTAAATTTGCAGAGGGCGGTGAGAAATGCAAGAGAAAAAATAAACAGCCTGTTTACTTATAATGTCCTTGACTTGTACTCAAAAATATTTTGGACGCCAAGAAGGATAACAAAAGCAGGAAACTAAATTATGACGAAATATGTCAAAAATAACATGGTGTAGTTTTATTGATATTAACAAAAAAATTTGAATAGGATACATAAAATAGAAAATGAGTTATTTATACAATATACAGTTTAGTGAGGCTATTTGTATATGATAGTATAAAAAAAAAATAACAATGGACTCTACAGGCCCGCAAGGCCAATGAGTTAAATTACGGAAATATTTACTATACAAAATCTGGTCGT
>CABFOV010004720.1:0-11616 GCA_902141375.1 Timema poppense | reverse complement strand
AGTCTCGACTCTGAAAGTTTTTTGAATCCTTGAATATCCTAATGAAGTTGAGGATTCGAGGTGCCACCCCTTCAGTTTATGTGTCGCTTCTTCCACTATAGAGGACAGAATAAATGAAAAAGAGTCACTTTTTACCTTGGATTTCACCAATATTTTTTTGCCTCTTCGCTAAGTGAGATTTCTTTACTCACACATTAATTTATTTTCCTTCATTTTTTAAAAATAATGTCTTTATTAATGTTGTTACGCGTAAAAAACACTTTTAAGGACTGTCTTACAGACTCTGGAAGGTCACAGCTCCTCTGTCCTTCGAGCAGAATTCCTCTCAAGAGGGATGCAACTCATCACCACAGGAGCTGATGGTCTACTCAAATTGTGGAGTATCAAATCAAGCGAATGTGTTGCTACATTTGACCACCACAATGCCAGGGTGTGGGCTTTAGCAGGTACTCACAATATGTGTTGTTGTTTAATGCCTAATTCTAGCAACAAGAACCTACTGGTTTATAACGTTAGTGGATAGCAGTGTCATAAATCTCTGTAGAGCTGCAGTAGTCCATCAGGTTTCTGTACAGCAGTGGTTGGCAGGTGTACAGGTATTCTCTATTCGCACTACTCTTGGTGGTGGGTGTCCTTTGTGCTATTAGGGAGAAGGGAGATAGAGAGAGTTGTAGCTACCTGCTCAAGCTGGAGGTGTCGGGAGGTATTTTAACATTGCGGAGAGACAAACAAGTTGAGAGGTGTGTGATTCATTGTGTGATGTCTTTCAACAGTTATTTGTTAAGTTCAACAAGCGAGGGAGATATGTTCTACTCTAGCATATTATTGGGGCATGGAAATGAGGGAAGGAAGTGGGGGTATATTTTGCCAAGGTCAACTATTTATGAGGGTGCATTTTCAGTCTGTTAGTGATCCAAACAGGAAGTAGAGGTTAAAGGAGTGTTAAACTAGATAATATTTATTGGGTGTCAAACTAAGAGCACATCTTAAAGGGATTTTAATAAACCAAAGTTACATAGAAACTATAAAGGGTTTAAAACCTAGTTAACATTATGGAGTTTAAAACCTAGATAGCATATAAGAGGTGTCTAACATGGTATTTAAAAGTCTTGCTGGCACGCTGCCAAAAAAAACTATATATATATATATATATATATATACAAAATACAATTAAAAAACTATATATATATATATATATATACAAAATACAATTTTCAAAAGGAATAATATAATTTAATTTAATTTCCATAAAAATGTAATGATATTAATTAAAAGTTACCAATACTTTGTAACCTTATCTTCACTGTTTTGCATTATCTCTGCCATAACTACCCTATTATAACATTATATTATATTATATTTGGAAGAAGCTATAGGAAAGGTGGATAGAAACATATAAAAGGAAGGAAAAATAAATGACCACTTATGTTATTTGCACACTTTTTAACCACAATTTAAAGTTAATCTATTTATGCTAATTTAACTATACTAAATATATTTTAGCTTAATAAATTTTCCTGAAAACTATCACTCTCTCACTTGATACTAATGATTGTACCCTCTGTCAAAATTCCAACTTCTTTATCCCTATTCTAAGTGTAAATATGCACGAAGCTAAGCAAGTGATAATATTTAGAGCATGAAAAACTGATTTATACACTAGCTATGGGTTGAATATACTATTTTACAAATTGGAATCTAGAATCGGAATAATCAGGGTGACCACAGGCAAGCAATACAGGAACTGGGAAAAGGCATGGAATTTGACCATGAACAGGGAAAATTAGGTATTATCTTTATCATAAAAAACAAGAGTGACTTCAATATTATTAGGGACGAGACCTCAAATCACTTGAATCCTTAAGGATCTTTGAGGATTTGAGAAAATTTTGGATTCAAAACTTTAATCCAAAAGAAAATACTATTTTTTTTTAGACTTTTCAATTAAAATTGGTTCTATAGCTCTAATAATGCTCAATGTTGGCTCAGAACCAATAATAATTGTAGGATGAACTTAACAACCAGGCCCCAAAACAGTAATGTAACACTCAACTTAATGTATGAATGTTATTATGAATGGATAATAAGAAAGAATGTTTACACCGAGATACTATTTGAGGGGTGTGTGAATATTCACAATTTAAAATAATCTTGAATAATTAACAGCCGAATATTCAATTCAAAACTCTGAATAGCAAGATATAATAGTAGTGTCATTAAACTATTAAAAGTCGTGTCCAGACCTGTAAGCTTAAAATTTTACAGGGAGGGGACCCAAACAATAGATATTACAAGGGGTGTCATGTTTCTATAACATGTAGAGAGTTTCAAACCTAGAAAACAATAAGGGGTATCAAGCCTTGAGAACATTTAACCATTATCAAGCCTAGAGAACATTAAAGGGGTGTCAAGCCTAGAGAACATTTAATGGGTGTCAAGCCTAGGGAACATTAAAGGGGTGTCAAGCCTAGAGAACATTTAAGGGGTGTCAAGCCTAGGGAACATTAAAGGGGTGTCAAGCCTAGAGAACATTAAAGGGGTGTCAAGCCTAGAGAACATTTAAGGGGTGTCAAGCCTAGGGAACATTAAAGGGGTGTCAAGCCTAGAGAACATTTAAGGGGTATCAAGAACTAATTTTATCATTCATTACTGTTGTGTTATCTTATTAAATGTATTGTTGTATAATAAGAAAGTGGGAGAAGTATGAGTGAGACTAGTAATAACATTCAATAGACAGACTGGAGTGAAGGTGTTGCTTGTAGAGTCAGTTGGTGTCTTGTCAGACTGATGTTCAATATTACCTTCTGGCTCAATGAGGAAAGCAACAGGAAATTACCGCACTCGTAATTTGTCTAGTAAGCCTTTTCAGTGCTGCCCAGGCATTCAGCTGACAGTGAGCTGTTTAGGACCCAACCAAACTATGGGTTGATTTCTAATTCTCACACCAACAAAAGTAGCTCCTACATATTAGAAAATGAGAACTATACTTTGAAATAGTAGAAACGAATGAATCAAAATATAACCTTGTTAGTTGTTTATTAGTTAGCCCTTTAATCTACCATTTCAAATAATAGGAATGTTTCAATATAAAGAAATATAATCTCTACACTGACCGGTTTAACACCCTCATGCAATTTTTAAATTTAAATTTCTGTCAAAAACTCATCACAAAATTTTTAAAAAAATTTCTAGGTGAATTGTTTGAAAAACTGGATCAAAAGTTCCTCTAAATTTTTTGAAATCTTTATTTAAACTCAGTCTTTTTTTACTAATACCATCTCAAATAATAAATGTTTTAAAGTAATTTTTTGCATTTTAACAATACTTATATTTATAACAACATTTTCAATTTGAACTCTATTATTAAAATAATTTTAATCAAAAATGCAAGAAAATTGTACTATTTGGTATTTGTTTGAAATTTTGATATTTAATTTGAAATTATTTGATTAATAGTTCTTTTCCCACACCCCTACTCCTAGTATTTTATATTACTCCATTATATTTCCTCTTATTTTAGTAAATTTTTTTCCTTGATTCGGATTTGGAATTTATACTTGGATTTGTAAAATAGTGAATTCGACCCAATTTTAATTTTCCTTTGAGAACACCCTTAAGAATTCAAGTGATTTGAGGGTCCCATTCCTACAAAATAAATCACCCAAGAGCATGGTATTTGGATCATAGTGTGGATAGCAGATGTTAAATTTTTAAATCCTCCATAAATGAATCTTGAACAGTTTTTTTCTTCTAAACATCAAGTATATGGTTTTTGATAGCAAGCAAAGCTGCTCTGTTGATGATAGAAATTATAATGTTTGTTTATGTTCAGTATCGAAGAATGAAGATTTCCTCGTAAGTGGCGGGTCAGACTCTGAGCTGGTCCTGTGGAGAGATGTGACCCTCAAGAAGCAGGACGAAGTGAGGAAAGTGCAGGAGAAGCTCATCCTGCAGGAGCAAGAGTTGGCGAACCTGTTGAAGGCTGACCAACTATTGACGGCTCTCAAACTAGCACTCACTCTGGACAGACCGTTGCAAGTCCTACGCATTGTTCAAGGCAAGATTACTTTCCTTACATGCCAGCAAAAAATATTGTTTTGAATGAGTGGGAGATGAGTTCTATCCTGAATTTCTCAAATCTGAATCTTTTACATGGTCCTATCTATGTGTCCTATCATTCTTTACCCTTTTCCTTTTTCTCCCCTTTTGTGGTTTATTGGTTTTCTCTTTTAGGAAGTTGCGTTGCGCGTTTCACACTCCTCCCTGATGAGTTCCGATAGAATGAAGCCTGGGTCGGGGGATTGGGTGGTGACGATCAATTTTCTTTAAGAGGCAACCCTTACCTCTTTGTCCATTGGCAGCAGTGTAAAGTGTGAACTGTGTTCTTCTTTTCATCGTAAAGGCCATATCGTGTTTGTCCCCCTTTTATATGTTTCTATCCACCTTTCCTGTACCTTCTTCCAAATATAATACAATTACCTCATAAAGCGAAAAGAGGTTTTCCTTATAAAGTTATATCAAATCTGAATCTTAAATTTTCTTTCAAATCCTTGAATCTTAAATTTTCTTTCAAATCCTTGAATCTTTAAAAAGTTACAATTCTAGTTAAAGTGAAGTTATTATTAATATTATCATCATCATCATTGCATCTTACTACCTGTTCGGGTTATACGCACTTAAGCTAATGTGCAATGGTAGAGTGATTGCGAGATGAAATGGAGGACCTACAGTTTAATGTGGAATCCGAACCACAGTGGAGGCCTGGCATTCCCCACATTCACAAGTTATGATTAATACACATCTTGTCAGAGGTGAAGGAAGGGTTTGTCAATCAGATAAATCTGTGCCGGGACCGAGGATTGAGCCCCGGACTCTAGCACAGAAGTCTGACACCTTACCCCTAGACCGCCAGGTCACCTCATTTCACTTTGGATGCAAGTAGGCAAATGGAAGAATTTTAGTAACTTAATGCTGGCCATAGAAACCAACCAACCAATGAATATTGCAATATGTTAATCAATTATCACAAATCTCTGTCATGCACATAACAGAAAATTAATATAAAATTTAACATATATGTTTATTTTGGTTGTCAATATTGACAAAGCCTTGTAATTATCGAAGCTGAAACATAAAAAAAAGTGGCATCATGTTACCCTTGATTGGCTCATCACCTATGAATAAGAACACTGTAATTTTGTAAGAAGTGTTTTATGATCCTTTACTTAGAACATTAAAATTGACTTCAAAACACATTTAAAGTTAATTGTAACGTTTATAAATATATTATACATGCGCAAATTGAAACTAAATAAAATCTTTTCGTGAACTTAACTACTTGATCCATTAAATGCGAATTACAGCCAAGTTTCAGGGTGACCACTATTGAGGAAAACCACGAATTAGACTTGAATTATGTGCATAAGGAAAAACCATTGAAAATTACTTGAATTTCAGGAATTTAAAAATATTATGAGCCTTTATTCAAAGGCAAGACCAGACTAAATGAATTTTATTTTATTTAATTTAATTTAATTTATATTAAATTAATTTGAATTAGTTGAAAAATGATACCAGCACACAAAAATCAAGCCTGAGACCCTTGGCTTAATACATCAATACTCTACCACTGAGCTACC
This sequence comes from Timema poppense, assembly GCA_902141375.1. Taxonomy (NCBI): domain Eukaryota; kingdom Metazoa; phylum Arthropoda; class Insecta; order Phasmatodea; family Timematidae; genus Timema; species Timema poppense. The sequence goes on along the minus strand of CABFOV010004720.1, from coordinate 5,977 downwards.
CAGGATTTGTCTTGTACGTCATTCTTAACTCATATTTTAAGGCTGAGTCTGTGATGGATGTGTGGACTCATCAGATACATACGAGTGACCAATAGTATTGTGAGCTATCAGATACTACAGCCATCTGTGACTCTGGCGTAGGAATTTGAAAAAAGTATCGATACTTTACAAATATCAATATTTTCCTTTTGATACTAGTATTTTTTTACTCAATACTTTTTTCTGATACTTTTACTGATATTAGTATTCACAATCTGGTATCGGATCGGTATTGAAAGAAACAACTTTTTGGTTATCTCATGCCTAACCCGGCGTCGGGGTTAGTGGTGACCAGTCTACTACCCCTTTATCAATGAGCGGCATCATCATAAATTAAACAAAAGAAGCCTTTGTAGAGGTCAATGAACTCGGTTAACTCAAGGGTCCCCCAAGCAGAAGCAGAAAAGTGTAAGTGTGTTTCGACATCAATACCTACTGCTATCGATACTTTTTTTCTGATACTAATACAGTATCGATATTTTTCTTTCGATGCTTTTAATGACCACAGTATAAATACTTATGTTTCAATACCACATCCCTACTTTGGGGGGCTGTTATGCTGCCATCTATACAACACAAGATTGTAATTAAAGTGAAATATAAATTACTATTAACAATATAAACAATGTCTATAAACTGAATTGTAGTCCTCTCTGTAGAGAGAGTGCCGGATCTCGTAATTACAATGATTTACAACTTGTGTTTAGATAGTCATCATATGAATTTTCCTAAACTCGATTTTATAACAAAGGAAATTGAAAAAACTAAAGAAAAATAAACTACTAAGAGTAAATTTGATGAAGAAAGCCCATCTAGGGAAAGAAGAAAAATGTGGGAAGAATCCATGGTGAAATATTATTCTATTTGTGTTAAAAAGTGTGTGTGACTGCTTCTACTATAGAAGACAGAAGAAAGGAAGATGTCACCTTTGTGCATTGGATTCTTCTCTCACATTTTCCCTCTTTCCTTAGGTGGGATTTCTCCATCAAATTTACTCTTGTAGTTTATTTTTCCTCTTTATTTAGTTATTATCAATTTCCTTTACTATAAAACTATTTGCCATTGGGGCACCTCATTTTTAAACACATAAACTCGATTTGATATTAAAGTTTTCAGAAAAATCACACTAACTTACTTAATGTTTTAAAATTGGCGAAACTGGCAATGTATTTTCTAGTTAATCAAAAGTTGGTAAGCATGCAGTTAAATTAGAGTATCATGTACACAGACAGCCCAGACTAATTCAAATAACAAGTCACTTTTATGGTAGTTAGGAAAATGTCTAAAACAATCTTAGTATATTTTATACATCATGTCATATCATATAAGCTACACTGTATTGGAACCAAGCAAGGTAAGTTGCAACCTTTCAGATTAAACGAAGTTTCTTCTTCACTTACCCTTGGAGGTTGCAAGCTTACCTCGCTCAGTTCCACTATGGCACAGCTTATAAGATAGGATCATAGCGTAATCAGTCAACAGAGCGTTCAGGGTTGAAAAAGAGTACATATATAAAATATTACATTCTCAGTTTTATTTCTAGTTTCACTTATTGTTGTTAAAATTGCCTTGTGGTTGTTACAGAAGTAATCAAGAAAGGTAAGGCTGGCTTAGAAGACACTATCAGACAACTACGTGCAGACCAGAAAGAATCTTTGTTGAAATGTGCCTCTGTTTGGAACACAAGCAGCAAAAACTGCCATCCAGCTCAGGTGAAACAAAATGTTCATCTTAATAATATATTTATTTTTATTGTTTGGCTTAGATCTATTTACCTGAACTAGCGGATTGAAAACTGATGAAGCTAGACAAAATATATTTTGGATAAACGACCCACTTCAAGTGATGAGACACGTACTCTGTCAATTTTGAGCATGTCTCTGAAAAACTTTATATTAGGTGCGGGAAAATAAAAATAGCTAAGTAGATCACTAAATACTTGAATAACCATTATTTTTAATATCTTTAAATGGTCCCTTTCTTAAATTGTAATTTCATTTAAATTAAAAATTTAACCTTGAGAATATGTATTGTTTTCAAACTTAGAATATTTAAAACTTGTATTAATATGTTCAACCACAAAACTAGCATTGGTTACTATTTAGTTATAGAATTATGTTGATTAACATGTCTAAAATCAGTGTTGATCAACAGTACAATAAATATTTTACTAAACCTACCACATTTAAATAAAAAGAAAAGCCTTCACAATTTCATATTTTTTACTATAAATATTTTTTAACTGTCTTATTTTTCATTTTAAAGTATGAACATCAACTTTTAAAAGCATTATAGTTTGAATTGAAATAAATTTTGTAATAAGAACGTAATCTAGTGAGAACCCATATAAGGTGCATGCATGTATGGGTAGAGGAATGGAATTGGAACAAAAGATGTGATCATGCTCGATTATTACACTAAAGACTAATAAACAAAATATGAAACATTTCAAGTTTATAACGTCTTGTGATTCTTACTTTTTCTTGTAGGATCATTAAAACTATGGACTCTTATTTTAATCGTGAGTGTAATTATTGTGTCCTTAAAGACACGAGTGTTGAAACCATTTTGATTATTGTTTCTAAAATATTTTTATTTGAATGTTATGGTTATGTTTAAATCATGTTTATAAAGTGTTATTTATAATTTAAAAAATAACATTTCCATTTTTAACTCCCCCACCCCCCACCCTATCTATGAACATGAGTGTTATTCATATTTTAAGAATGTGTTGTTCTATATAAAATTTAAAATCTCACATTTTACAGATGTTGAATTTACATTTCATGTTTGTTTTGTTTGTTTTCGCGTTTCCCACTCCTCCTTGATGAGTTCCGATAGAATGAAATCTAGGTCGAGGGATTGGGCGGTATATATATAAAACTTGTGGCACTGCCAGCTATGAGCAATCAAGATAATTTTAGTCATCCTAAAGTATATTATTTGGAAATTTAAAAGACTCAAAGATCAATTTTTAATGATGCCATAATTTTCATACATGATTGACTGAAAATTGTTGTGAGATTGTTGTTGTGATTGTAGTTGTTTACTCTGCTTTACAAGATAAGAGATATATGTCTCGGTTTTTTCATGAAGCTAGAAGGAATATGTTTGCTAGGCTCTGGCTCCTAAATTTGTACATGACTGGCGAAAGTTACAGAAAGAAAAATAAAGCGAAAACTACAAAGCGATTTAAATTTTGTCATTTACACTCTTGACAATATTGACTAATTTTCTCAAGAACAAACTTTATAGTAAATAGGAGTCTGTGAAGATATTTTTTTTTTTGTTTCAAAACAAAACTATACATGAAATATTCCCAGGGTTTGAGTATGTTGGTGTGTTTGTACCCCGCCTTACCTCTAGTGGTAGTGACATGGGCAGCAAAATACTGGCCAGCCAGGCAGTCTTTATAGTAGGGACACTGGTTTGTAGGAACAGTTGTACTTGTGACATATTGGATGAAATGTGCCAACACCAATCAGTCATGGGTTTTATTTTATTTTGAGGTCAAATATTTCATATTGTATATTTTAACTATTAAGCTGTTGCAAACCCCACAATGTTTCTAAAATATTTGAATATATTTTTAATACAATACCTGTGAGGTAAAGTTAATGCTTATTAATTATTACCATAGTGACCAGAAAATAAATAACACCTTTTCCACAAAATCAGCCTCTATAAAACATAGGAAAGTCTATAATCACACCCTTGGATAATACGTAACAAATGTGTTAACTTTGAGGACCGAAGATAATATTAGGGCTGGGCCAATATGCCCTTTAGCAGATATTGCCGGTAACCAATGCGTTGTTTTTTAATTACATAGTTTAGTTAATTCAGGCAACGGAAAAAATGTGGAATATAAAATACAAATAACTTGAATCCATAACGAAAATGATTTAAATAGAAAGCAAAATGCATGTGCAGGCCTTGGCTCATTCTGAAAAAGTAGGTAATATTTCATTTTATACAACTTGTATTCATTAGAACTACGTTACTTATAGCCATATTATGATGTAGTTTTAATTTTTTTTTATAAATCCACAACAAATAAAATCATACTGGCCCACCCAATATTCTTTTTGATAGTGTTTCACTTTGTTATTTGAGGAAATCTTTATCTCTATCATATATTTCATAATTTGAAAAAGCCTTAAGGTAAATAAAATTGAAATGTTTATTTTTGTTTGTAATGTTGGTTTTGCTGTTTATTATAAAATAAAAATCTAATACAGAATTAAAGAATTTGTCTTTACATGCAAGAGACTTTATTTAAATAGTTTTGTTTGAACTTGGAATTCTATTTTTATGAATTGAGAAATTAAAATATATCTATAGATGTTGAATTATCGGCATAAAATATCTGCAGGATAAAAAGCCGACTTTCCTTGGCGGATTATGCCAATATTGGCCGATAAATCGGATCAGTTATTGGCACCGGCCCAGCACTAGATATTATATATTGAAATAGTTTTTAATCACCATAATCTTAACAGCATGATCATGTTGAACTTATAGGACTAGGGTCCAAAACTAATCTAAGGTGTTTTTTAATGTGTACCTCGTTTTTTTAACATAATAACCTTATCAAATATAACTAGGATATAATTTGATTTGATAGTTCAAAATTTACAAATAAGATTTATTTCAATTCAAGGCTCATTTTTATAATTATTTAGTTGCTAAGTTATACCTGGCCACCGGAATAATTAATATTGTGTTTGAGATTTATGTATCCGAATAGGTAGTGAATATGTTTGCAATTATCTTTGTTTTTGTTAATGCAGCTGGTGATCTCAATACTTTTGGACGACATTGCAATTGGCGAGTTAAAGACTCCAGGGTTGTCAAGTTTCCTCGAGGGAGTGATACCTTACACAGAAAGGCATTTCAACCGTTTGACTCAACTGTTACAAGACCTTTACTTTTTGCAATACACTGAAGCTTGCATGCAACGTAATACCGTGTAGCAACAGGTCCTTCCTCAGTGTTCGCTTCATGATCTAAAACCACAAAGAGACTAATTTTATATATTTCTTGGAATGTATGAATGTGAAGATTGTAAATATTTTCAAATTAGATTATAACTCTTTTAAGGAAAACTTCTTCACTTTTATTGTTGTACATACTTTACAAGCTAAATCCTACCAATTTTCAGATGTGCAAATAGTTTTTAACTTTGTCATTAAATAAATAAATATGATATAATTGTAAAAACCCTAACACATTACGATTCTGATATGAAGAACCTTCTAGATAATATAAACTTTTCTGCAGTTTTTGTTATTTTTCTCTGTTATTAGTACACTCGGGCCTCATTATACGCAGCAGACACTGAATCTGTGCAAGTAGAGGTTATGTTCCAATTTATTCTGTAAGTTGCAGCTTACACTTACTTACAAAAATGTTGGCATTAAGTTTAGCTTTGCTTATTACAACAATGACAGTAACTTTAGCTTTATTTATTAGATAATAAATCGGATCTAATTTAAGAAAATCAAAAGATTATTATATCTAATAAAAACTTAAAAAACAATCAAAGTAAACCTCATTAAAAGAAATAAAGAATTGTAATGTTTCCATTTAAGTATGGAGGGGAACTACTTTTTTATTTCGGAACAGTAAATGAGTCATAATATTGGGATTTGGGATGAGAGCGGGAAATTTTAAAATTATGTTTTAAAATAATTTTAGATTAAGATTTAAAAATATATTGATTTCTAAACTAATATGGTAAGACTTGTAAAGTTATAATATCATCAAAACTCGCTTCAGTGGCTGCATGGTCTCCAACCTGTGGCCCGCGTGTTGCTTTTGACTGTCCCGCAGAAAAAATTAAAAACATCTAGAATCTGAGTCCATCCCTGTCACTCGACTAACTCTTTAACCGGCTTGCCACTCTCTTCTCAGGTATCCCCCACTCAGAGACACC
>CABFOV010004719.1:8713-49600 GCA_902141375.1 Timema poppense | reverse complement strand
AATCGCCCTACCATTACACATTAGTGTAAGTGCGTATAACCCGAACGGGTAGTAAGACGCGGTGCTAATAATAATAATAATAGTAGTATACACAATCGAGATTATATAACCTCGATCACCCTGTCATCGACGGTCTAATCTATTGTGATCGCAACGCCAGTGTGATCCAACCGGCAGCCCGTGCTCGCTGAAAATGTGGCCCTCACATAATATCACAAAGGAAAATTAACAAGAGCCTCTCTCTGGTGAGATGTAACAAGAATTCAAATAAAAATAAAAAATTATTAAAAAAAGTCATGATTGCATTTTATTATGTATTTATTTGGTTAGTAAACGCTAGGTTGTTTTGTTAAAATGTGTGCGCGTGCATATTTCATTATGCATTTTGGGGGGATTAATCCTAAACTCATTTTTTTTAAATATAAAATTTGATAGACTCCAAGGGAGTTTTGGGGGATCAACCCCCCGAAATTGCATGGACAAATATATATGGCTTGATTTATGGTTCAAACAATATCAAAATTAAGGTACAAGTAAAAATTAGGGGGTTATGTTGCCATAGAAAACACTTCTGATAGCTTCTGAAGGTGTTTAATATTTATAATTTTTCCTAGCCTCCAACAGTTAGGGGGTTATGTCGCCATAGAAAACACTTCAAATAGCTTCTAGAGGTGTTTAATATTTAGAATTGTCCCTAGCCTCCAACAGTCGGGGTTTTTGTTATTTTAAAAATACTACAGATAGCTTCTAGAGGTGTTTAATATTTAGAACTTTTCACAGCCTCCGGCAGTTAGGGGTTTTTGTTGCCATAAAAAATATTTCAGATAGCTTCTATAGGAGTTTAATATTCATCATTTTTTCTATCCTCCGGAAATTGGGGTATTTGCCCACCAAACCCCCCCTAATTTATTGGCTGGCTACGACCTTGATTTCTGAGATTACTAAATATATCTTTGGCCCACGGTGCAAACTAATAGATCTGGCCCTTATAATGAAAAACTTTAGCCCACCTTGCCTTAGACCATACGGCCGCCGAAGCAGTTTAACGGCCTTCAATCCACCCCCCAAAGTGATTGTGCCAAACCTAACGGCCGTATTTATATTCTAGTTTCGGGAATCTACCAATATCCCTGTGTACGGTTAGAAAGCAAACCTGCTTCGGTGTTCGCATGGTCTAAGGCGTCACTCTAGCGATAAACTAGACTGCCAATGACAGGGAGATTAGGTCTCGAATCCCGGTCGGGTGTATTGAGAGTGTTTTTTCCTAAAGGTTTCTACTCTCCCTCCACGCAAATGCGTGTACTCTTCCTCTAAATTCAACCTCCCTCATATAACTTACTAGCGTAATTAGTGCATGTGCGTACAACCTGAACATATAGTAAGACGCGGCGGTGAAAAAAAATAAATCAAACTTAAGATTTTGATAAATGTTGAAGGTTTATGACACCCTGAAACCGAAAAGAGGTTTTCATGATGTTGTTTGTCTATATCTAGGCCTAAAGCCAAAACCATTTTACAGGGATGGCCAAAATCTTGTATTGATGGTTTTCATTAGGGTTCCCTTGAAGATATTTAGGTGTTAGCAAGGGCGTAGCCAGCCAATCATTTCAGGGGGGAGGGGGGTTGATGGGCCCATTTTCCAAATGCAGGAGGCTAGAAAAAATTCTAAATCATAAACAGTATTATAAGCTATCTTAAGTGTTTTTTTAAGGCAACATAACACCATAGCTGCCGAAGGCAAGGAAAAGTTCTAAATACTTAACACCTCTAGAAGCTCTCTGAAGTGCTTTTTGTGGTAGAACAGCCCCCTAATTTGTATTTGTATCCTAAGTTTTGATAATGTTTGTACAATAAATAAAGCCATATATATTTTGTTCATAAGTTTCGGGGTTTGAATCTCCCCCCGACTACGGCCTAGGGTATTAGATACCCAACCTTAAAATTAAGGGTAGTTTACACAAGGGCAAAAAAAAGGAAAAATTAAATAGATTTTCCCGATATCAGCTCTAATGATTTTGATTAAATGTTATATCTAGACATTGCTAAACGTTACAAACAAAATGGCGGTTTTCATTTTACTGTGAAAATGATTTTGAGGGTAAGTTACTTTAAATAAGCAGAAATTTCCACCTATGAACATATTTCTGCAACTAACTTATCATTTAAAGTTGTAATAGGCCTATTATTACAAATAAAAATCATTTGAAACATGTTTTGATGAATTTATGAATAGTACTCAACCCTTAAGGTTGAATGCATCCTCAAAATTTCTATCGTCAGCTGTAAAGTCTAGCGCTGAAGAGTTGTACTAGGGAAATGAGTGAGGTAGTGTAGGTCGAGCCCCATGGCTTCTTTGGTGCTGACTGACAGCTTTGAAAAGTTACCAGGCCAAAATATGTATCCCTACGACGAAATAAATGATCTGCAACAACATGTGTTTAGCAGCTGTCACTTCTGACAGTCAAAATTTAGGAATATACCTAAATGTTGACTGTCAGAAGTCAGCTGTGAGCAGTCAATCAGCACCAAAGAAGTCATGGGGCTACTGTAGGTGTAAACACTACATTTGACTACAGATGAAACTGAGGTGAATTTTTTTTATATCATCCTTCCATTATTTCTTGAATGTAATGTGTAAATTTATTAGTCAAGATTCTTAAAACTATTTTTAATTATGATATTTTTCACTCTAATATCTTTATCCAGTGCATCCAGTAATGTTCCAAGTACTTGTCTTAAGAATCACTTACAGTAGATTGGACTGCCAATGAAAAGAAGATCGGGTTCGAATTCCAGACATGTGTACTGAGTGTGATTTGGGCTGTGAGAAGAAAGTTCTGAAATAAAACCCACAATTTTTAAAAAAGTAGAGTACATAAAACCACTACAATTAGACAGGCTCTAAAATTACCCCTCCTTAGTATTATTATTATTAGCACCGCGTCTTAATACCCGTTCGGGTTATACACACTTACGCTGATGTGTAGTGGTAGGGTGATTGTGAGATGAAATGGAGGACCTACATGTTTAACGTGGAATCCGAACCACGGTGGAGGCCTGGCATTCCCCATATTCACAAGATGTCTTGTCAGAGGTGAAGGGTTTGGTAATCAGATAAATCTGTGCCGGGACCGAGGGTTCCCTCCTTAGTAGGCACATGGAATGTTTGTCCTGCTCGTATAGTCTGGTTCACAGTTGATGAGAAGGTTGGGGCTCGAATCCTGTCCTGTTGCATTGAGACTAGTTTTTCTAAATGGTTTTCACCATATTTCCTCTACACAAATATTATTACATTATCTCTAAATTCTAGCTGTGTTTTACCTAGCTTAATACTGTAAATACGATAGGAGGAATGGGTAGTAAAATGCAGTGGTAAAACAAAACATATAAAAATTGACATTCTTAAGACTTCCTTTTGACATACTTGTTCATTGCCCTCAAATTTTTCTCATAGAAAAGTGTTTGAAGTTGTTTAATACTTTGACAACTTATGAGAATAAATGTTATTTAAAATATTTAAGGACTTTTAAACTTAATAAACTGGAATGCAGGCTCAGTTACTGAAAATGTCTTTACCCCTAGAGATTATTTTATTTGTCACACTTGTCAACATTATGTGTGTCCAGAGATAAAATGCTTTTTTTTTTGGTCAGCGCATTTCACTACTCGGTTAGGTTGTACGCAGCTGTACTAATTACTCTAATGTGTTAGGGATGAGGAAGGTTAAGTTAAAAGAAACCATACCTGCATTAGTGTGGCAGGATAGTGAAAAAACATTATCAGTACAACCAACTGGGATTTGAACCCCAATCTCCCCGCTATCGGATGTCCAGGCTATTGCCAGAGTGTAGTCCACGGACCAAATGGCGCCCCCCAGTCACTGAAAATGTTGCCCTCATAGTACCCTGGAGGAAAATATTAAAGATAAAACTCTCAGTGCCAGATGTGAAATAGCGAATGATTCATATAAAAATATTTATTAAGGTCATGATTGCATTTTACTATACATTCATTTGATTTAAAAAAAAATGCTTTTGTCTCTTTGTGTGTACAGTAACCCCATGGCTTCTTTGGTGCTGACTGACAGCTTACAGCTTTGAAAAGTTACCAGACCAAATTATGTATCCCTACGCCGAATCATATGATCTGCAAAAACATCTGTTTAGCAGCTGTCCCTTCCGACAGTCAAAATTTAGGTATATACCTAAATGTTGACTGTCAGAAGTCAGCTTTGTGCTGTCAGTCAGCAGCAAAGAAGCCACGGTGCTAAATAAAATTTATATAGGTTGATGGGATTACTAAATAATAGCTTTGTCTCACAGTACAAAATGATAAATCAGATTGTGTCCATGGGATGAAATGCATTGGGCCATCCCCGTGTTAGATCAGTCAACAAATGAAGTAGGTAAAATGCATACTTAAGTGTAGGGTTGCCAAACATCCCGGTTTTCCGGGAATGTCCCATTGTTTAGATGATAGTTATCTTTTACTACGCAATCGGTGATGTAGGAGGACTATTAACATTATTTTTGTCAGGTTGGTATGCATAAGTATAACACAATTCGTCTCGTCTATTTTATAAGTTTATTGATTAATCTATCTTTGATTTTGTATGTCTTTGCATCAATGTGAGAGTGTAAGTGTAAATGCAAGGATACGTTTGTTTCTGGTTCTGAAATTATTCATATATTAAATATAATTTACAGTGTTAAAGTCCAAACATGTCAAAAAGTAAGTTTCTTCAAAAATATAGTAATGAATTTATTTTTATTAAAAAGGGAAGATTCAAAACAGAAGCATTGGAAAGTATTGCAAATTCAAATTTTAGTGTTGTTCATGGTGGTAACTCCGACATTAAGGAGCATGTTAGAAATCAAAAACATAAATCTAACGTTGCCTCATCAAGTAAATGTGAATCACACATTTTTTTGTAAAACGCGACAGTAACGATGAAGATAAGTTGATGTTTACTGAATTATGCTTTACTTACCATGTTGTAAAACATCATCAATCTTTAGCATCCACTGACTACGTTAGCAAACTAATAATCAAGATATTTAGTGATTCAAAAACAGCAATTAAGTATTCGTCAGCCAGAGCCAAAACTACAAAGTTGATCACCAAAGTATTCAATTCTAAATTAATCATATTATAGCATTGGAATGGATGCCAGTAACCACAAAGCAGAAAAAAATAATCTCCCTAGTTGTCCAATATTTTACAAAAAGTGAAATTAATGTTAAATTAATTAAGCTTGAAAATTTGAATGGTGAACTGTCTGACATTATCTCGAGCTATTATGTTCAGGCATTAAAGAATTTGAAAATTGATCTATAAAAATGTAAAACTCTTTGTGGTGACAATGTGAATGTAAATTTTGTTGGAAAAGGAAGATTTAGAAAAAAGTTAAAGTATGAATTAGGTACCGAAATTGAAGGTATAGATTGTCCAGCACTTATTTTAAATAATACCATTCAAACAGCGGCAGATCAGCTGTCTTGTGATACTGATCACATTGTGTTCAAAATATTTCAACATTTTTCAATATGTATGGTCATAAATAAACAATTGAAAGAGTTTTTTGAATTGATGGAGCTAAAATACAAAACAATAAAACAATTTTTTCATATTCAAAAAACAAGATGGCTTTCACTTCTCCCAGCCATAGAAAAAATTTCAAAATTTTATGCATTAAAATTGTTTTTGTATTTATTATCAGAGGAGAAACCATTAATAAAATATTCTTAACTCATAGGGTCGTTAAACAAATTTATAGTAGATTAAAAAGTAGGTAGTTATTCTAAATTATCCAGAGTAGGCTAAGAAAAAAACAATAAATTTATTTTGGAAATAAAAAATTATATTATTTACTCAACAAATATTGTTTACAAACATAACATTTTAGCAACGGTTTAACATAATATGTTCACACAACAATTATTTTTTCTGGAAGTTTATGAATGGCTAGTGCTGCTATATTAGAAAAATGACACTGGTAAATAACTGGCAGGTCAATCAAAGGGTTTAGGGTTCTTAGGTTAGCATCATTTTTCTAATATAATAAATATATATAAACAAAATAAAAACTTTCAAAATGAATTATAAAGTGGTTATACCACACATATACAAGTTGACTCTACTTGGGTGCTATCCATAAACTATGTACGCACATAAAGAGGGGGGTGGATAGTAGTACGCCCAGCGTGACGAGGAGCAAGTGGGAGTCAAATAATTAGTGATGTCATTAAAATTAAGAATATTAATTTTGTTTTGAAATAAACCCAACAGCGCGCACATAGATACAAACAACGGTCGACTCATAGATAGAATTCAATCGTTGAGCTTGGCGAACATGTACAAATACGTTTAAGTAAAAATAAAAATTGAAATAGGGTCGGAGGAGTTTGTGTGATATTGTGAAGTAATAGTAAAAGGGTGGTTCATAAAATTGTAAGTGTGGTGTGGAGGAAAGGGGGAGGGAAGCAGGAGGGTGTAAAAAAATCCAAAATTAGTGTGACATAGTTTATGGGCAGCCCCCTTTAAAAAAAATAAAAAAAATAATAAGATTTACATAAAATAAACAGAACCATCTACGAGTTTTCACAGAAAACTTTCAGCACCGGTATAAGAAACGTTTAATACAATTATAATGGCACAAAATAAATTCAGAGTTGGTAAAAAAATAATTCATAATACAAAAATTCAACTATCAACTATTCAGCAATAAAATGACTAACAAATTAATTTTGCAACAAAACCATCCATGACTCTAGTGTTTTTTCAAGAGCTGGTTCGAACTCCCTTTTTTTAAATACAAATCTTAATTTTTTATTCAAACCAAACTCTTAGAAAATATGATAAGCTTAAAAAAAGGTCTGCATTGCTACAATTTCTTTTTTCAATTTTGGTTTTGTTCACATTCAATCTTTTGTTGCTATAGAAAATAGAAATAGTGGTAAAAAATTATCTACAAGCTAATTGCTTAGGTTCTTCTGTAATTACATTTGGCGAAACCATAAGTAAAAATATTATAAAGTGGTAATATGAAAAATCAGATCAAAATTTTTTTAAATATATTTTTAATTTTTTTTCAAACAATCAAGATATCTTTTAGGTTGCATTGAGCATTTCACTCCCCCTCCTGATGAGTTCCAATAGAATGAAACCTAAGTCCTAGGATTGGGCGGTAGCGATAGATTTTCTTCAAGAGGCAGCCTTTAACTCTTTGTCCAGTGAAAGCAATGTAAAGTGTGAACTGTGTTTTTTNTCTTCAAGAGGCAGCCTTTAACTCTTTGTCCAGTGAAAGCAATGTAAAGTGTGAACTGTGTTTTTTTTTTCATTGTAGAAAACATTTGGTGTTTGTCCCCTTTTATGTGTCTCTATCCACCTTTCTTGTAACTTCTTCCAAACGTAATAAGATATCTTTAAGAGATTCTTAAAGTTAAGGACCCAAGCTTAGTATTTTAATACCAATCCATCTCAAAACAAATTCATGGTTAATATTTCAAATTCTGAACATACTTCAATATTCGAGTAATCAAAGGTCTCACCCTTAATATATATTAAATAGTAAAGGTTTGCGAAGCTACGACTTGGCTTTAAAAACTATATCAGCTTCTACTTCGCTTGGTCAGTACCTTTCATTCTGACCTCTTATGTACATTTACAAATTGATAATAATTTAAAAAAAAAATCTTAAATAAATTGGTTACATGTTGTAATAATAACTTGATCTATCAAATTAGGGAAATAAAATATAAAATAAAAAGTAATCAAAGGAATTTTAGTGCATCATAAAGAACAGTTTTCAGCCATTTGGTCGGGTCTGTTTGGAGTATACGCCTCTCCAGCTCTCCTCCTCTTTCCTCCATACTTCTCTGCACTACATTCATCCACCATTACCTTGGTCTCCCTCTTGGCCTCCCACTTCAATATCCAACATTTTCTTTATAACAAAAAGGACAAACACAGGAAAAGGACATATGATGCGAATATATAATGATATAACTCTATAAGGAAAACCTCTTTTCGCTTTATGAGGTAATTGTATTATATTTGGAAGAAGGCACAGGAAAGGTGGATAGAAATCTATGTGTTCCAACATTTTCTTTAGTGTTTTCTCGCATGACATACCACTTTGCTTGTGCCTTCTTTATCTTGTCCTGCGCTGACTCCTCCTTAATCATTCCTCTCCCCTTTTCAGTTCTAATCCCATATGATTTTAGTGCATGGAGTTATATAAACAAGCACAGCTTAAAAAAAAAAAGCATAATACACTTAACAAAAATATTCAAACTTCAATTTGGCTTCGAAAATATTTCATATATTGCATATGAGTTTGCTTCGAATTGAAAAAGTGGCTTGGCATACTCTTACTAAACAGCTATCTACAAGGTAAATACACAGGAAGAAGATCTGATATAAAAATATGTAGCAGAGAGCAATACATTAGAAAAAATACCCATTTTATAATAACCAGAATTATAGCAATTATTTAATATTAAATGACAAATATTTAAACTAAAACCCACATTGGTGCCACGCTTGCAAAACACTGGATTGACAATGGCGAGGTGGCCGGGGTTACAATCTCGGTTGGGAGTATCGAGGACGATTTTTCCTTGATGATTTTTAATCTTCCCTCTTTGCGGATAGTGATAGCCTACATATTATAATCCTAACTCTACCTTCCGCATCCCAGCCCCAGTAGTGTGAAAAAAGTTGTATGCATTTTAATTAGCTAGTTAAGTGTTAATTTTGCTGACACCAACTACCCCTTACAATCTCTTGAATAGTTGAGAGTTGAATGTAATCATTCCAGAAACCTTAGATTTATTTGGATGATCGAAAAGATTCATTTGTTTCATATTGAAAATTCTCATTGTTCATAAAATTAATGGTTTAACAATCTATATCACCTAAACATTAAATTCATGCCATGTACAATTTTTACTCTTAGAATTCAGACAATAGTCAAATGTATAGTTGATAATACTCTGAACAAAAAAAAAACAATAACAAAAAACTTCTGTTTACACAAATTGAGCAAACATCTCTGTTTAAATCATCTTTCTAAATTACAACACAACATATTGAAAACTTGCTGACAATGACTAAAACATATTATAGTAAAAAAGGATGTTTGAACATATTGTCAAATATATATATATATATAAAAAATCGTCATCACTGATTAAAAGCTACCTTTCATTTGATTTGCAATCAACATTTCACAATAGCTAACAATTAAAAAAAGATCAATAAAATTATAATGTGAGTGGCAGTCAAATTCGTAATTAGGACTATTAGTATAAGCATACCACAAACAATTAATAGTTAATTTAAATTCATTCAAAATTTCATTCAAATTAACTCTCATACCACTATATTTAAGATGGGATCGAAGGGAACCTTAGTTAAGCTCTGTATTTTTAAAGTTTTTACAGAATAAAAATTTGTTGACCAAAATAAATAAAGATATTGTTTCAATAGCTACATTTAGTTTAACTTTCTACACAAAGTTGTATCAAGAGTTCATGAATATCTATCATGAGCAGCACATAGTTTGAAAATAAATATTTCAGATGGGGATAGGACCCTCAAATCTCTCAAATCCTTAAGGATATTCGAGATATCAGATTTGAGATTTAAATCCTTAAAGATATTCTAGATATCGAATTTGAGATTCAAATCCTTAAAGATATTCGAGATAACGGATTTGAGACTCTAATACTTAAACTTTTCTTTTCTTCAATTTTTCAATTGAATTTGTTTTAAAGCTCAAGTACTGCTTAATGATGGTTCAAAACCAATTATAATTAAAGAATGAACTTAACAACCAGGCCCCAGAACAGTAGTTTAACTCCTAATGGAATGTATGGATGTTATAATGAATGTTAACTTTTATTTACTATTTCTATTTTCCATTATTCTATTATGAACATATTATTTTATCTTATGTTCAAAATTTTTCCAAGATTCGGATTCATAAAACGTTGGATTCAACCCAACTATAATTTTAAATCAAGGGAAAATGTTTTATAAAAATATTGCTATGTTCATGAAAAATATTCAAGAATTGTTGAGATTACTCTAGGAAGAAAAACTAAGCATATCTCATGAAGCGCTGTTTTATTTATTTTGGCGAACAATATTTTTTAGTTATAAAACTGTAAACATATGGATCCTGGCTCGCGTCCCCTTCCTTCTCACCTTAGGATGTTTTATTCTATTCTTAGTTTTGTTACTAGCTTAAATCACTGCGTTATTATATATTACTTATACAAAAGTAAAATAGTACCAATAAAGAGCTTAAATCACTGTTATTATATATTACTTATACAAGAGTAAAATAGTACCAATAAAGTTAAGTAAATTTTATAAAATTGGTCTCAAACAAATTAGCTTCGATTTGAATGATGACTTAAGTAAATTTAAAATATGTAAATGTATTAAATCTCACTACCCTGTTGTTGACTAGCTTTCATAATTTTATCTACCGATGAATATCATTTATGTTACAGACTACCGATGTCGTTGAATCTCTTGAGTTTTTCAGGGAAAGTGTCTTTGTAGAGGACAGGGTCGGCTCGGAACTCGACTGTCTGCAGGGGCATGTACCCGTAGATGGCAGAAAAACGGTCGATGCATTGCGATCGCTCCATCATGTGATTCAAGTCGGCAGACAACATTTCCGTGTTGGTGCATTCCGGGCACTTGAACTTCTTCCTTGGTGTAACCTGAGACAAATATTACATATAGATCAAACGAATTTAAAGTTTTACATCATCCACTAGAGGTGTGCGAAACTTCGCAACAAATATCAGCTTTGACTTCACTTCAAAAATAACCCGGTTTCAACAATTACTAATCTTCGCCAATAATGGTCAATAAATTACCATTCGAAGCTGTCATGTACAGTACAAGACAATAATGATATGAACAATATCTTAAGTAATTTAATTGTAAGTTGTGATAATAGCTTTATTTACCAGTATTAAAAAAATACTGAGAAAATTAGTCAAACTTCTATTTGGCTTTGAGAATATTTCAGATATTCGGTTTGAGTTTGCTTTGAATTGTAAAAGTGGACTTCGCACACCTCTATGATGTCCACCAAACATATTTTATAATTTAGTAAAATTCAAGGGTATATTTTCTAAGATTCTGATTTTAATTTAAGATTAGTAGGTAAAAGGATAATTCAGATTCATAGAATAGTGAGTTCAATCCATCTTTAAATACATAGAGATATTACTGAAATATTGACCACAGTGGTCTTGGGGTAAGGTAAAGTGCTTGCCTCAGAATCCGATCGTTGACAGATTTTTTGTGATCCATAAAAATCCGTAGCTTAACTACCTTCAAAGAGAGAGTGAAGCCTTCAGTCCCGTGTCAATTGTGGCATGTAAAATACCCTGGGATATATGTGAAAATACCTTTCTAGGCCAAATCAGTATGGCCTTTTGAGCTTGCTCATAAAAATTCAGTATGTAAGGCAACGAGATACCACCACACTTCGTGAAATATCATAATCCATGGAATTTCTACCAGATGGCTCAGGCAGCACTAACCAGCCAAAGGGCTAAGTGCATGTCCAGCTCTGGATGGATAGAAATAACATAAAACCAACCGTCGGGTTGTTGACTTAAAAAGGTCACTAGAATGGGGTGTTGGTCATTAATTGATGGAGGAATTAACTACAAAATGTAATTTGTTAACAACTGAACTAGATAAATGAACTGCTACTTTCAGTGAATTAAATTACTTTGAACTATTCCAAACTGTGGACAGTTCTGCACACCTCTAGTTCCAAGTGTTTAAATGTGTAGAGTACCATGGAAAGGGTCAATGTGACTTACTTTGATTGGTGCCTTCTGCGTGATGTTTGCAACCAGGAAGTTCATGGCGATATCTTCACAGTTCATGTGTTGGTCCACCCACTCCTTAATATTACCAGGCATGGCAGTTGTGTACAGATAACTCCAGTACTGGATATAAACGAAAAAACATTAAGAGATCAACACTAAATGTTTTGTAACTAAGTTATTAAATAAGAAGTATTTCTAATTCTTATCTGGCCAACTATTCATTGTCATCATCAACTGTTTCGAGCTTGTGGCCGGGTCAGTTTAGTAAAATACCTTCACCATTCTTCCTACTTTATTTGCTTACATTCTTCTACTCTCACTTGCTGCTATTTGCTACTCCCATCTCTTTTGGATCCCTTGCTTTGCCATTCTCATTGCATGACCACACTATCTCAACCTTGCTTCCTCAACTATCTCATGTAATCCAACATTCTCATTGCATGACCACACTATCTCAACCTTGCTTCCTGAACTATCTCATGTACTCCAACATCCTCATTGCATGACTATAACATATCACCCTTGCCTCCTCCCTCTACTATATCAGGTATACCAACATTCTCATTACATGACCATACCATCTCAGCCTTGTTTTATTTACTATCTCATACATTCCAATTCTCGCCCAGACAATTGCATTTCTAATCCTGTTTCTGGTGGTTGGACATAAAAACAAACTTCATTCCCATGGCCTCCACTTTCCTTGTCTTTCTTACATCCAAAGTCCATATTACTGCTGTATTCATAACTATGGGTGCAAAGTAAACACTAATCAGCACTTACTTACACTACACAACACTTCTCTTTTACATAGGTGTACCTTTCAACTAGTGAATGTTTTAAATAGTCACAAGGATTATTACTCAAGTATTGCTCTGGTCAGGAAAATTGAGATATATCTTTCAAATTCTTGAGGCCTTAAGATTAGTCAAGATTTTATAATTCAAAATCAAAATATTAAAGTGTTGATGTGTCTGTAATTTTGTCTTAGATTTTCTAGATTTTAATTGTGCTTCATTTTCTACAATTCTACTACTTTTACTAATGACATTATACATGCTTCATGCACTTTATTTCATATATATAATTGAGGCAATAAATGATGGAATTTGTAGTTCTTAACAAAGATTTGATTATGAGGTTATTTAAAAAAAAAACTCTATGGCATCAGACCACAATCCAGCCATAACGACCGAGTGATTTGGTGAAGATAGTGTCAACAATTGTGGGTATAGGGCGTTGTGTGGTTAGTACAATGAACCCTTTGGCCGCTAATCTCAGTTTTCTAGAACGAAGCCACTTCCGGTCCTTCTTTATTGAAACAGTTCCTCAATTGTCCTCACAAGGCTGGGTTGACCCCATTTACATAAAAATCTTGAAGAGCTGGGGATCAAAACTGGGGCCCCTGGATCTGAAGCCAAGAACTCTGACGACTAGTCTAGACCAGAGAGGTGGTTGAGGACATTATAAAAAGATACAAAAAAAATTGAGTACACCCCTGAAATGGTAAATAGCTTAAGGAGAAATATCTGTAGTCATTTTACACTAAAATCTAGTGGTATTTTGTTATTATTAAATGGTTCAATCTAGTTTTGTAATCCTAAGAACCTCGCTCACTCCACTTAAATAGGTAATTCAGCTCAAACCAGATGTTGCATTGTGGTGGGGTTTTCTGTATTAAACTTATTTTGTGGTTTTCCAATGAAGAACATAGACACACACTTTAATATGGTTTCTGGTTTGAGCATAGTCTTGTATCCAATATAGCAGCTAAGCAGCCGTGAAATGAGTTTTTGGGTTTCAGTAAAATTTGGTTTACCTTGTGGTGAAATGCAGCCCCAGTAAGCACCATAGAGATTTGGTTTGTCCACTCAGATTCGTATTTCCAGTGCATGGTGACGTTGTCCCAGACATGGGTGCGAGAAGGGAACCCCACAATGCGGTCCGGGAACTCCCTCCATACCTGGGGAAGACATTAAACATTAATAGGGCCACTGATGTATGGTTAATAGAATGATTGGATTTTGGTAAATAAATGTTTGTATTTTGGTATCATTATCATTTGTTTCCAGCCTGTTGCTGGGTCAGTTTAGTAAAATGCCTTCATATTCTTTTATCCTTAGACCATTCTTCTTCTCACATAAACATTTTCTATTATATACTCCTCCCATCTCTTTCTTGGTCTCCTTTGCAGTATTTTCCCTATTTACTTCATCTCCCAATATTCTCTTTGGCAACCTCTCTTTTTCCATCCTCATTACATGTCCATACCATCTCAGTTTTGCTTTCTCTACTATCTCATGTAACCATTGTGAACTTACAAATATTTGTTAGGGTCTTGGAGGAGAAGATAACAGAAAGTGTGCAAGCGAGAGGAAAAGAATGGTGAAGAGATACAACAAGATGGAGGCATTTTACTGGCCAAAAGGTGGAAACAGTCAATGATGATTATGCCCACGTCTTACCACCAGCCTTAACTATGTGCATATTTACACAACTAGGATAGGGATGAGGAAGGTAAATTTCAGAAGAAATATACCTGCATTTGCTTGGAAGTTGAGAGGGAAATCCTTTAGGGAAAAAACCCTAAGCAAACCCTGAATTTCTTCTTACCAGCAGATCATACTAGAAGAGAATGTTTCTCTTGGGCATGTACCAAGAGTTTCAGTAATATATATTAAAACATTGTTACCAACTTAATGATTGTTATATTAAAGTGTAACTAAGCAAAGAAAACATACCTCATAACCAAATTCTAGTTCGTCTGCTGTCAACATTAAAATGTCGTCGTCTATCGTGAGGATTGCTTCAGTCTCAATTTCTTCATATGGATAGAAACGATTTGACAGCTTGTTTGCTGTTGTTTTTATTATTTTCAGGGGCTTGTCAATCTTTGGGATCATGGATGCTGGAAAAATAATAATAAAATAAATATTTGACTAAATAGCATAACTGTCAAAGCAAATTTATAGAACAGATAGTCTCTATGTAAAGTTTGGCTGAAAAAACACACAATTTATAAACTAACTTAAGTTTGGAACAAACATAACATCCCCCTCGTGTCTGTTAATTCATCACTATAAAAGGGGAAGCCCACATTTAACCAAAGATATATTTTTTGGCCCTGCCAAGAAGTGAACTCTGTACACTTAGCTCAGTAGGCAGACACGCTACCGACTGATCTAAGGTGTTGGACTTTGTGAGTTAATTTACATGTACCATCTCAGTCCCGCTGAATTTTTTTTAATATATAGGTCAAATCAATTTTTTTAAATTTATAATCTTTATTTTATCTTTTAATTCCAATCTTATAAAATATCATAAATCTAATTGTTGATTTTCCTCATTCGTAATTTTTTTCATTCAATTCTCATTTTCCTAACATTAATTTGTAAATTAATTGTTTGGGGTCTAGTTGTCAGGGTTGTGTTATAAATATGTTGCCTGAAAAAACAAGTAAACAACATAATAACTCTAAAGAAATAAATCCATACCAGTACTCAAAATGGATAAAAAGTAATTTTTTCAAACCTAAAATTTGATATTTTTTTCTGAATCCTTAAATCTATAATATCCTTGGGGATTTGAGGGTTTAAAGGGGTCATCCCTAAAAAAAAAAGACCAACAACCCTAAATAATCACCTTTTGATATTTATAATTCTAAGATGAGGAATATTTTATTTTGTCAGCAAGTCTTACTACCCATTCAGATTATACGCATATATACTAATTACAGTCATGTGTTAGGAAGGTTGAATTTAGAGGAAGTGTATCCACACTTGCACGGAGGGAGAGTAAAAAATAATTTTATTAAAAATCATCAGTACACCTAAAGAGGATTCAAACCTTGATCTCTCCCTAATCGGCAGTCCAGTACATTGAGAGAGTAGTGCCTTAGACCAGTGTTTTTCAAAACTTTTCCCAGTAGTGGACCACTTGATAAGCGTGGGATGCACACACGGGCCATCCACCTTAATATAATACCTACCTGTCACTTGTCGAAGAAATACATTTTTCTAATGAAAGTTTTTATCAATCAGTAAAAACACTCGTTTATAAAATTTTGTTTTTATATTCATATTTTACAGTCCAATTTTCATAGTAAGAGCTTTATCTAACAGCTAGAAACAGTACTAAATCTACTTTCAAGTCTAGTCATATGATCTGTCAATATGGAAATATACTATTAATAAAATGACACTAATAATAATTAGAGTTGGGTCAAATCCATTATTTTATGAGTCTGAATCTTTGGATCCCAAATCTTGGAAAATATTATGAGCCTAAGAGGAAATATAAATATAATAGAATAACAGAAAATACAAATAGTAACTAAATGTTAATATTCTTTCTATAATTAATTTACTGTAACATTCATACATTAAGTTAAGTGTTAAACTACTGGTCTGGGGTTTGATTGTTAAATTCATCCTATAATAATTAATAGTAACAATAATAACAATGATAATAATAGGTCCTGAACCACAAATAAGCAGTACAATATTAGAGCTCTAAACCAATTTCACTTGGAAAATTGAAAACCGTTTATTTTAAGGATTTGAGTCTTGAATAGAAAATTTTCTCAAATCCTCGAATCTTGAATATCTTTAAGGATTAGGGGATTCAAGATCTTATCCATACTTATTAGTCTATTACCCTTTTTTCCTTATTTTTTAATCAATTTCCACTATAATAAAATTGTTTAGCCATTGGGCCTTCTCATTGTTAAACATTTATAATGTTAAGTAATAAAGAAACAGGCCAGTCATGAATGTGTAACTTCGGACACCAATTCAATTAAATAACTTACAATGTGGAGGAGATTTACGCTGATTATTCCATACTATCAATATCTTGTTGAGGCTAGGAACTTTCGCTAACTTTTGAATGAGTAGAAATAAACTTTCGACTCTGTCGTATGTGAGTATCACCGCCGTGAAACCTTGCGAGCGCGGGGCCGTGAGCTGCAGGAATAGTGGGGATCTGGCGGCTAGCTGAAACCAAGATGAACACTTGTGACAACTCTGATGAACATAGAGGATGTAAGAACTTTGTAATCAAGTTATTTATATGAAAAATAGAGATGTCATGATATCTGTTTCTCTCGATTCTGATTCTTGGTATTTTCCTATTTAAAAAATATTAGATTTAAATGCGGCTATAATCAGGGCTGTGGAGTCTGAAGCAGTTTTGGGTGGAGGCAGTAAAAATGTACAGACTCCGAATATGGCTTCAAATTAAGAATTTATAATATTATAGAAATATTTTATACTTTTTTTTCTTATTTAGGACCAATATTTGTAGATTGGATTGACAAATTTAGTTAAATATACCCTCACAATACAAAGTCAAAGACATTTTCTATGATGTCATCTATATTGTAGCATTTTAATGCAGCAAATTTGTTATTTCTTAATTAATATACTTCAGCCATTTATGAGTGTGTCAGAGTCAGACAGTAGAAAAATAGAAGAGTCAGGGTCAGAATCTAAGCCTTGCCATAACAACTCTACAGCTCTGGCTATAAACATAATTAACAATTATTATAATAGCTTGGCTATTTAATCCATCTGATTCTTAAATTCATCCTAGATTTTTTGATTTTTGATTTTGATTCTTGAACATTTCCTATTTCATTATTTTTCCAAGCTTCCAAACTCATATAAAAACGTATTTATTCAACTTTATAGAATAGTAATAAAACTAAAAAATTTAAATGGTAATAAAACACAATTAATTTGTAATTTAAACAAAGAAAAAGATCTATCTCACCAAGTAGTACAGCTTAATATACATACTTAATAAAATAATTAAGATTTACAACAGTAAGCATATATTTTTACCTAAAAATAAAGCCACCCTGACTCAAACATTTGTGAATAATTAAAAATATATATATATATAATAATAAACAATTGTCAAAAACACAAGTCTTTTAAATTAACCAAATAGGGTTATTAAATGAACCAAAATATATAGCAAGAAACATCAAATAAGCTAATATTACTATATAAGAGAATCGATCTGAATTTTGTCGTTTGGCTTAGTTGGCAGTTCTTTCATTGAGAGCTAAGAACCGAAGCTGCAAGAGCCGTAACATTAAGAAGATTGATTCTCGATTCATTCGACATCAGTAAGATTCAAGGGTATCGAGGTATCGAACAACAAAGTTTGACATCCTTGATGAGAATTTAAAAATTAAAAGATCAATCTATTAAACCTCTCAGGTAAGGTGAATTGGAATTGAAGTTTGGAGGGAAAAGTGCACAGGGAGACCAAGAAGAAGGTGGAAAGAGCAGGGTAACAGCAAGTGTGTGAGTAAGAGGAGAAGAATGGATAGGAAGAATGGTGGAAGGACAGGGGAAGATGGAGGCCTTTTACTAAAAAGGCGCGGCCACAGGCTGGAAACAGTTCATGACGATGATGATAATGATGATGGAGGTAGGAACTATCTTCTATCGAGGCCTGGTTGTAATCTTCCCTTGAAGTGTAAGGTAGTGTTCTATTGAGCATACTTTGTATCCAAAGTTATGTATGCAGCAAAAACAGGGGCATTAGCTGTAAGCGAGACCAGTAAAGTGGGGGCCATGGGAATGAAATTTGTGAAGACCACGTTAGTTGTCATTGGGAAAAACAGATTAGGAATGAAATTATCCGGGAAAGAACAGGGGTACATGTAGTAGGTGAGATCAATAGAAAAAAAACAATAATGTGATGGTATAGACATGCAATTAGGATGGAAAAGGAGATGAGTATGTGGGAAAACGATCGCAAGGGAGATCAAGAAACAGATTGGAGGAGCAGATACCAGCATGTTTGTGAGTGAGAGGAGAAAAATGGTGGAGGGATAGATGAGGAGATGGAGGCATTTTAATAAATTGACCCTGCCGCAAGAGCTGGAAATAGATGATGATAGTAATAATACTTTAAAAACTATAGCTTAATGTCCTCTTTACTTAAAAAAAAATGTAAGTACTTACATTTTTACTGGGTATTACATGCACAGTGGAAATTGTCTATCCAGCCCTCATTGATCTATATTGAAATTTTGCATTATACATTTTTTTGTGGCAAATTTTTATGAGATGAATAATTTATGTTTTATCTAAAAAAAATGCCTTTAAAATACATTAATTAATTACTATACTGTAATCAAAGAGTGAGTGTTTTAATGGATTTTTCTATAATTTCCAAATTATCGTTAATCTGGTCATATGGATGAAGTTTTACTGTAGTTTAAGTTTTTAATAGTTTATAGTTGGCCCGGCCCATTTCAACACAACCTATTGATAGGCCTAATCTACTTTAAGTGTTTTAAATTTTTATATGTAAAAAGTAGATATGGGGTTGAATACACATTGCTCAAATTTGAATCTCAAATCCTGAGCTTTATTTTACCTGAGTAATTCGGATAAAGAATCCAAATTCAAATCTTAGAAATCATGAGGAGTGTAAGAGTTTGATTAAAATTTATTTTATTTGAGGTATTTAACATCCACTTTCTGAACAAACTGATTATATCAGCCCGCGAGAATTTACATGAGTGAGGGTGAAAGGGCTTATGTATTTTTCACATACCTTCCAGGGATATTTTACATGCCACAATCTACATGGGACCGGCGGCTTTACTTCTCCTCTGAAGGAAGTTGTGCTAAAAAATGTTATCACTCAAGAAAAATCTGTTGACCTCGGCTGGGTTTGAACTTAAGAGCATCGGAGAACCTGAGGTGAGTACTTTACCTTTAGAGAGGCCAATATTGGTGTGATATTTGTTTTCTTTAATTCCAATTTTAGTTCACATTGAGTGGTAAATTATTGGCCTAGGACAATGATGGTCAAGCTTTTCTGACCAGTGGGCCACTTAAGGACTAGCAGAATTGTTGACTAGTCTAGTGTGTCTCCTTTTATTTGTGTTTTTTTAATGAATATTTAAAACTTAAAGCTTGTTGAATATTATGAAATGTAATGAACAACTCATGTCAAACTGTAAATATTTTAATTGCCTAGATTTTAAAGAAAATTGATTAAATTGTCAAAGTTGAGTGTCAGAATTTCAATCTCTTAAAGTAATTACATTGAAGGTAGTACCACAAATGAATAATATATTAAATATAAATAATAATTTATATATATTAATAATATTACATACATTAATAATAATTTATATATATTAATAATATTACATACATTAATAATAATTTATATATATAATATATAAGTCCATTGTGACATGTACAATAAAATATTATTTAGGGGGCCTACTTCAAAAAATTAAACCAGGGTGTAAAATATAATAGTTATTATTTATTTTTCACGTTAGCTTGCCACCCAAATCACGTTTGCATGCCTAAGATTTGACATCCCTGTCCTAGGATCTCTATGTTAGCTTTGTACCATTTATTATGTTGGATTAAACCACTTGTATGTATCAATATTGCTCTAAAAATAATTCCAATTCCATTTGAAAAAAATTTACAAAAACTTTTTTTTTTTTCCAATCCATGAATATAAAAAGGATGAGAGGGTTCAAAAGACTCATCCCAAGCAAAACGGAGTATGGTAGTTAAAATAAGATCTCAACTTTGTTCATCCTTTCAATCTCAACCTAACACTCACCGGATTTGGCGGCAGGTTCCAATCTTCGAAAGTGCGCGCCCGCTGGGCGAACACCCGATCATTGAGGATTTCCAGCGTGGTCTGAGTGACTGCATTGATAGAAGAGAAGTAGCTCTGGTACAACCAACTCCCTTGTACCTGCATCTCTGTGACGTGCTCGTCTGACACACTCGACAACACTTCCATGAGGCTGTTTAAATTCTCCTCGAGAATAAAAATAGCGGCTCTGTAAAAGATTAATTAATTAAAATAGAATATAAATAAAAGAGGAAATGAGTGAGTATAGTTAAAGAAGTGATGTAAAGTCTGCATACTCTCAGTATTAAAAAACATAGAAAATAAAGATGACATAATTGTTTTTCTCAGTTAGACTTTACAAATTTCAGACATCAATTTTTACTTCCACACGACCCCTCAGAGAGAGAAGTATTG
Source organism: Timema poppense (assembly GCA_902141375.1). Classification (NCBI taxonomy): domain Eukaryota; kingdom Metazoa; phylum Arthropoda; class Insecta; order Phasmatodea; family Timematidae; genus Timema; species Timema poppense. Next base: position 28,682 of record CABFOV010004719.1, on the reverse strand, counting down.
TGATAGTCGATCCAGTCAAATTCAAGATTTTGATAAATGTTGACATTTCATGACGCTATGAAACTGAAAAGTGGTTTTTGGGATGCCATCTGTTTGTATCTCAGACTAGAAACAAAAACATTTTAGCAATCAGACGAAGACTTGGTATCTAGGGTCTTCGTAAGGTTCTCCCAAGGAGTTTTTTGAATTAGATTATCAAACCCTAAAATTAAGAGTAGTTTATTGAAGGGCAAAAATGAAAAATATAAATTTTCTCAAAATTCACTCTAAACTCTTTATTAAATTTTGTATCCAGGCTCTGTTTAACATTACAAACAAATGCGTAAATTGAATTTTCCCATTAAAATTACTTTGAGGGTACTTCACATAAGTAGATATATTCCATTTTGATCACATCTCCACAACTATTTGAGATACAACAAAATAACTTATCATTGAAGAGATGTAGTAGTATTAAATTTAAAATTCTATTGTTTGAAATGTATTTTTATAAAGTTAATAGTTTCTTAGTTAAAAGGAAAAATATATATTTCTTATTCAAGCATTTAAACATTGAATTGATTGTTAGGTATGTTTTTAGTGGACAGATAGGTTACTCTTTTCTCAATGTTTCTGTAACAATGTATATTATTTTGTTCCACAAATATTACCAGTTTTTAGTAAATGTCTATATTCTAAAATGTAATAATAGAATTCAATGCGGAAAAGATTTTGAAATTTGGAGTTTAGTATAAAATCCAAAGATCAACTAGTACATAAGATATAAAACACACCGGATTAAGTAATATAAATTAGAATGGATTGACAATTTGGGAACTTCACTATATTTCATCATAATATCAAAATAATATATGTCACATTTATAGATAACACATTAAAATACATATAATATAAACTTATGAGTTTAAGTCAAGTGTGAAGTTAAGACAGAAAAAGACAGATTTAATTTAGGTTAGAATAAAAAGAAGTTTATAAATTAACAAATATTGAGAAGTGAAATAAGAATATAGGTTGAATATATATTGAATAAATTGAATAATATTCTTATCTGTTCTTTAATACCCTTGTTCCTTGAATGCTCTACAAATTTCAGCCAAGGTTCTCAACATGTTTCGGCTCTACATTGGCGCCATCATCAGGACAGTTAAGACACTCATAATACAACTCCTTCCAGCTGTTAATGGAACAGAACTCTAACTCTAAACTAATATTCATTCTGAAGGGAGAAATTAAAAACATACCTAGTGATCAATAAAGTACTATTGTTGTTTGTAAATCGAATCCTGTGATAAAAATATTTATTAGATATTGGGTATTTTAGTTATTTATTTTTATTTATTTTCTTAGACTCAAAAGCTTTTTTTTCTGTTGGAGGTTCTGAAAGATCAAGGTACGTTTTACAATTGATGGTTAGATTTATCTGATTACCAGGCCCTTCCTTCACCTCTGACAAGACGTGTATTAATCACCCTCGTGAATGTGTGGAATACCAGGCCTCCACCATGGTTTGGATCCCACGTTAAACTGTAGGTCCACCATTTCATCTTCACAATCACCCTACCATTACACATTAGCGTAAGTGCGTATAACCCGAACAGGTAGTAAGACGCAGTGCTAATAATAATAATTGATGGTGTGTTAGAATCTAAGAAATATGACAATCATGTGTTATTAATAATTAATTAAATGCAGTCAGTGAAGTGTAACTAGAAATAAAAATTTATTTTAATGAAAGTAAATATTTAAGATTCGATACATAAACAAGTTAAGTACTTCAACACAAATAGATGTAGAAATGATTATTTAATGGTTGCACCACACAAATTAACTAACCTTTTCCAATCAATTACATCTTCGAATGGCATAACGAGAGAATCAGCACACATCACAGGAATACAGCCTGCGGCCATTGCATCCATTAAAGATGGTTGACCTAGCCGAGCACCGCGTATAACCAGGCAAAACTTTGCACGCTGGAAAATTAAAAAAAAAAAAGTTTTACAATGTATATGATTAGCAAGGGCTTGGAATTGCTAACAAAATTTAAACCAACCAAATTGCACCCAATTCAACCGCCTCGGTAATTTAGTCAAGAACTCTTTACATCGAAAGACCTGTTGTTATTTCTAGGGTAGTGGGTAACTAAGCAATAGCATCAAGAAACAGCATTTTCAAGTCAAATCTTTGCCCGTTTATAGCAATAATAATAATAATAATAATGATGATGATGATGATGATAATAATAATAAAATATATTTAGGAGAAAATAAGACTAGTGCCCCTTCTAATACTGATCAGATAAAGGTATAAACATACATGTAACATTAATACATAATAATTCAAAACTAATTTATACGTCTGCGAAAAAAATATTGGTTCAAATATGTTAAACTCGTAAACATTTATATAAATGAGTACATATTAAAACATACATAAATGAAGATAAAAAAACTAAATAGAGATAAAGTATAAATATATACACCCACATTCATCATTACCCTGACCATGCTGAAGACTTGATGATGTGGGGGGAAGAGGAAGTAAAGGAACAGCTACAGGAATAAAAGAAATGAGGAGGTGAAAGAGTGTGGAATGAAATTTAGCATGGTGAAGTGTGAAGTGATGGTAATCACAAGGAAGAGGATAAGGCCTAGTAAAGCTATAAAGTTGGATGGAGTAGAGCTGAGAAAATTACAGAGCCTAAAATATCTTGGAAGTGTGAGTGAGGCAAAAGGTAGAAGTGGAGAGGATCTAATGAGAAGAGGGCAGCAGGGGGAGTTGTTCTACAGACGTGCAAGAGACCTGCTATAGAGAAGAGATGTCCCCTTGAAGCCTAAGGAAGTGTTGTATATGGCTAGTTGTTATTTTACCTGCATTGATGGTTGCATGGTCTGACGCGTAGTTTCTGTGTTAGACAGGATTTCTGGTGATGGGGTGTTCAGGGTTTGAATCTCGGCTGCGTGTACAGGTTTTTTTTGTCCCTAAACAGTTTTTCACTCTGTCTCCAAACAAATGCAGGTAACACTCCCCTAAAATGTGATCTTTCTTATCCTTATTTAATTTGCTTAACTCCTGTATGACTAAATCCCAAACGAGTAATAAGACATGGTGTAAATTTTATTATTTTACACACACACTCATTCAACCTGTATTTCAACATGTCCACTTGCATTGACGAGCGAGAGACTGCTCACAGATGTAGAGCAAACATACTTGTCTATCATCTATGGGGCCTTCATGGTGGAAAGATTGGTTGGTGACCGCTAGCAGAAGGTTCTTTGGAAACAGTGAAATATTATAGTGCATGTAATCAATGCCGGATTAAGCTAGTGTGGGGCCTGTAGCATATCATAAAGGGGCCCCAACTTTATAAACATGCACATGAATATTAAAATATAAGTCATTTACTTGAAGAGTTAAGTAATTCAATATATCCATTTGTTATTCAGCCAGTTAAATGTCCGTATATTATTTAAAGGGGGTTATAACCTGGTGTGGTTTTGACCAAAGTTATAAGTATTGTACCTGCGTGTACTGTAATGTATCAAGTAGTGAAAAAAGCACTTTTCCTAGTTCAGATTCAAATTTATTTTTTAATAGAAATATTGTATTATTTTAGGGGAATCTTGGATGAAAAATTAACTAGTCAGTATAAATATTCCCTCCCCCTCAGTTTATAGCCTCTAGAACCACCAATGTTACTATTTACATGTAGGTATCAATGCCAAATGTCAAAAGTAACAAAACTCCAATTTAAAAGTTATATAATTCTTATACCACAGTGGGTCACAGGCAACGCTGTACGGGATTGCTAGTTAGTATATATGTGTGTGATTTAAAGAGTTAATAAGATGCGATGTTTAAAAAAACTTATTTCATCATAATAATAATATGATTGTGTTACCTTAAGAACTTGGGGGTAGTGGAACACTTCATCTCCCCTGCAACGCATTGAGTAGTTACTGGATTGCACACTAGGACAAGCTTCTAGCACCAGCAGTTCTGAGTGTTCTTGCGCCAAATGAGCCAGTTCCTGTGTATATTCTGGATGGATGTTGATCTGTGACGATATCACCACCCACGGTCTGGTAAACATTTAACATGACAAGTACAGTTTAGGAAGCCTTTGGGAATCCAAGATTTTCCATTTTGGAATTGAATCAAATGAAACTAGATCAGACCCAAATCTAGTATCTATTTGTACTTATTTGAAATTTTAATCAGATACAAATCTTTCAAATATTAGACAATTATTTAGCCATTGGACCACCTCATTGCTAAACAAATAATAGGATTCAAAATTTTAAAGTTTCACTACAAGCTTACAATTTATTATTTAATGGCAGACAACGCTGGTACATGGAAACTATTTAATATACAAAGAAAGTTTTTGAAGAAAAAAATAAACCTCTTTGCAGTGAATTGAGTATTACCGTTTTGTAACATTTGATGTGTCAGCATTTCCTACAAAACTGGGCGTTTTCCAAAACCTCATACAAAAGGAGTAGAATATAAAATTGGCTACAAAACTTTTATTAGGCTATAAAATTCCCTGAATTTTCTAGACAACTTTAAAAATGTTATCCAACAGAGAGTTGGAATGATACCGGTATTGAAGAAGATAGAGGCTGCCCAACTGAGATGGCTAGGACATGTCGAGAGAATGAAAGGAGAAATAGTTGCTGTGCAATGTTGGAGATGGGAGCCTGGAGGGGAGCGACCAAGAGGAAAACTGAGGAAGAGGCGGAGTGAAAGAATTCTTCAAAAGGGAATGGATGCCAAACATTGGGCAGTTGAGAGAGGTGGGAGCAATGATTGACAGACCGAATTGGAGGAGGATGCTGTCTGGCCCTGTTGACAGGTGCAACTGGGAGATGAAGAAGATTAAAAAAAAAAAAATCCCCACTTAACCATTTTACAATTATTCTTAGTAAATGGAAATATTTCTGTTTATTACATTGATCACATATTTTAAAAGAACAATCCTAACGGCAACTAAAAATCAACATTATTATAAGTTTTTATCCAGTATTTAATGTTCAAGGTATTAAGTTATTTGTGTCCCTGTGTAATTATGTCAAAAAAAACAAAAAAAATCTTATGTTAGCAGAATGCTACATTTAGACAAAGCATTTTAATGCCAAGAAACAAAATCTTTCACGTTTATTTAAATTTTTAGGTGTAGTATAAGTTAAGTATTTAAATCCACTGATTTTTCCTAATTTTTGAGGAAATTCCCTGAAATTTACCTGAACTGTTCATGTTTTTTCTGTCTGTGCCAGATATTGTTTAAATATATTTAATTGTAATGATTGTGGCCTCTCTAAATATAATGCCTGTAACAACTATTTTATTTATTATAAGCACGATTTGTATGGGCTTTACAACTCTCTAATGGAAACTAAGGAACTGTAAAAATTAAATACATTTAATATTTATTTTCCTACATCCTATTTAGATTGTGATAGTACATTTATGTCAAGCCAGTTCTCTACTCACCAATAAACTACATGATATAGTAGATTAGAATGGCCTCAGAATTTAAATTAATGGCACCTATTTGTGATGATGCTAAGTCTAAAATTTTACTTTCCAACAGTGAACTACATAAGTTAAGATTTGTTCAGCCCTGTTGACCTCATTTTTTTAAGTGACACGGTTGTGTGAGAACATGTGTATACATCAGAGCTCATATCTTCCTCAAACACGTTATCGAGATAGTACATGTGTTTGTTCAACTAACCTGTCCTGTGCAGCTATTTGTTGAGAGTCTAGTTGCGCAGCCATGGGACTGTATACTGGGAGTGAAACGTCAAAACCAGACCTGTATGTCCAAGAAGAAAAGCCACCTCCTGCAATCAGGGCTTGACCCAGAGAAAGCTCCACTACAGAATTGTAATCAGGTCCGGAACCCGGGAGCATGTTGAAAATAAGATGGTTCTCTCCGTCTTTCCAACTGTAAACAATACAAAGTATAAGTCAGTCAGTAGCGGTGTGCAAAAACTCGAAATTTCAAAGGTACAATCTACTTCTCTTCGACTTTGACAACCAAATTAACCTTTGCATCTTAGAAACATCTCAAAGGAAGAAGAAAACTTCGATATAATATGAACCGATTTGAAATATATCAAAGGAGACCAAGAATGAGATAGGAGGAACAGACAACAGAAAGTGTGTGAATGAGAGGTGAAGAATGAATGTAATTAAAGGAGGAAGAATGGCGGAAGGATAGAGGAAGATGGAAGGATTATACTAAACTGACCTGGCCTAGGGCTTAAAAACAGCTGATGATGATGATGATGATAATGATGATTCCTTTTTAGAGCAACTACTAAATTATTATTAGCACCGCGTTTTACTACCCATTCGGGTTATACACACTTACGCTAATGTGTAATGGTAGGGTGATTGTGAGATGACATGAAGGACCTACAGTTTAACGTGGAATCCGAACCACGGTGGAGGCCTGGCATTCCCCACATTCACAAGATGTCTTGTCAGAGGTGAAGGAAGGGTTTGGTAATCAGATAAATCTTTGCCGGGAGCAACTACTAAAGAGAATTTAAACAATGACCAGTAATTATATTACATTTAGGACTATAATGTAAGCATGGATAAATTTAAATATATAAACATAAACAATTAAGTTAAGTAGTAGTAAGCTTATGCAATTTTTTTCTCTCTAGGCCTATACTTTTCTCCCTTTACTTAGATGCAATTAATGGATGTTTTAAAAATTCAACCCGCCTCGGTGGCTAACACGCTTGTCATGTTGAGCTTGACCGCTGAGGACGGGGAGATCGAGGTTCGAATCTCGGTCGGGTGAACTGGGGGGTGGTTTTTTCTAAATGGTTTTCCACTCTCCCTCCACGCAAATGCGGGTTCACTTACTCTAATTCAGCCTTCCCAATTCCTAATCCATTAGCGTAATTAGTACTTAAAGCGTATAACCCGAACGGGTAGTAAGACGCGGTGCTAAATATTATTAATATTATTTAAAAATTCAAAATATTGTTATGTGAATATAACAAAAATCCTATCTTTGACACATGCATTGGTTCACATGTTTTAAGCATCGCTTTGAATTTAAAAAGTGACCTTTACACAACTCTATCAATAACATTACGTTTGTATGAATTAATATGGAAGAGCCTCAACTTTCTGTTGGGTAGAGTGTGTTAAACTTAACATAAGTTAATAAGGTCTGCTAGCTTATTTAACATTAAAATTATTTTGTGAAGTGATAATTTTTTGGATAGTTTTAAAACACTTCCTTTGAGTATTGTATCCATCTAGAATTTATTTAAAATGGAGTTTTAAGGTGCAGTGATACAAGAAAGGTTATTAGTGTATTGCTAATGACTAGGTTACCCACCCGTCTCTTCCTTGGAAAACTAAGACCTAGAAGCAAGCCTACCAATAATAGCTCCAACTAATTAAATATATATTTCTATATTTTGACAAAACTTTTCTTCCATACTGATTTTTATTTAGATACCGGTATGCTTTCATTTCTTAAAATATCAATGGGAGGAAGAAACAAATATATAGGGGGCAAATGTGTCCCCCTCCTTCTCCTCGGCACATGTCTGATTAATTTGACAAACACCCCCTTCGGTAGCCACTTAGTCCAAGGCGTCACTCTCACAATAGAGGACTCCCAATGATGGGGGGGGATTGGGGTGTGAATCCTGGTTGGGTGTAATTAAGGTTGTTTTCCCTAAATATTTTTCCACTCCCCCTTCATGCAAATGTAAGTACCGTACACCTCATCTAAATTCAACTTTCATCATAACTATTAAATTAGAGCAAATAATACACAAGCGTATAACCCAAATGGGTAGTAGGCCTAATATGTGATGTTGAAAAACATTGACAAACATCTTTATTTTTTATTTAATTATTTGAGGGATTTAACCAATTGATTATATCAGCATAGAAGAATTTCTATGAACATTTATAGTGAAAGGAACTAGAAAATTTGCAGGGAAAGGTATTTTTCACCTATCTTCCTTGGCTCTTTTATACGCCACAATTGACATGGGACTGACAGATTTATTTCCCCTCTGAAGGAAGCCATGCTATGTTTTTCTTGAGCAATAAAAATTGGATCCTTTACCCAACCACCGAGGTCAAAAACGCTTAAAGTTAAGAAAAACATTAAGTGTAGGCATGTCAAGTTAACTGCATTGTGATGGTTTCCATTTAAAAATAAAAGCAAGTTATATGAGTACCGTATTAAGTGAAAGTACAAAAAAAGTTAAGTTCATTGTGATCCCGGCATAGAGTGCCAAATAGTTACAATGCTTTAGGTTGGCTTCAATATACAAATATTTATGATTTATAATGATTAATTTTTTTTTTAAGTGAACATGCATTAACATGAAAAAGTAGTCGATATAAAAGTGTCACTTACTGGCTCAACGATGCTAAAGCTTGTGAAGTTTCTAATGTCCTAAATCTATTCTGATTTAATGTATTAATAGATGGTACAAGGATGCACGCTTCGTCAGGATTAGGCGTGTAAAATCTGCTATCAATGATGCTTTGAAGAATCAGGTAGAATTCTTGAGACATCCAACTTCCAATGGGTATTGCCTGTTCATCCACATACTTTTTAAGCGGATATACATACACCAATATTTTGTCACTCCCTTTGTGTCCACATTTATAAACATTGAAACAATCATAATAACTGCACTGTGGGTTTCTTGAGTTTGATATAGGAAGGTCTGGTTTTATTACTATCTCTGGTACCCTATTAAGATTGTCTAATAAAATGGGCATATGAACGCGTTCGTCACCTTCATACGTCCCAGTTGTAAGTGCATATATAATCAATGTAGTTACCAATAGCAATATTAAAAATAAACCAACAAAAAAGCGCCTGTAGCGATTAATAGCCGCAGGCCCTGGTTTCAATGTCATTTCTGAGAATATATAGTTAAGAAATTATAAAATAACATTATCAAACTCTACTATACGAACAAACCAATGTCATAACTGTGGATTTTTTTTAATAAACTTATGCAGAAGACGTACAAGAAACTAGGAATAAACTTTCTTGTAAAATGTTGAAATTTCACCAAAATTTAAAATGTCATTATACATATCACTAGCTGCGTCTCTGCTTGCTGCAGAAGACAGCTTCCTGGTTTTTTAATGTCATCAACAATCAGGTTAGCCATATAGTTTTAATAAAAAATAAAGTCTTAGTAATTCCCTTATTAAATATATTTTTCTCGTAGACTTTATGATAGATAGCTCACATTTTAAAGCACTTGCTATAGTAAATTAGTAGTACACTATTAAGGTAGATACATTCTAAAATCTATTTAATCTCCAAGATACTGAACAAATAAAAAGTCATATTACAAAAATTGTAGTTATATGTATAGTAACTAATAAAATCCATATGCTATAGAGGGCATGTTTTGTTTGATAATATATAGCTCTATAATTGACTATATTAAGAACTAAATAGCTTCGATTGGGGTTTTCTCATTTTTAACTTGATAAGTAGAATTCGCCATCTTGGATGAGGACAATAATATTTAAGTATTTTCAATATTTGGAGTTAGCTTAGTTGTTATTTTTGGGGTTGAAGATTATATTTGAAGTTTAAGAAAAGTAATTCTTTATTTTTAAAATGAGAATTTCTTATTTTTGTTATGTTTATCAAAATTGGTTAAGTCATCATTAAAATATGTAAACATTTGTGCCATTATGTGTTCAGTATGTAAAAGTAGAAGTCGATGAAGGAGCGTATAATAAATAATATCTACAGTTTGATAATCCTAGAGCCGGTTGATTGTTGAACATAAAATACACTTTCAAAGAAAGCAGCAGCATTAGTAACCGAATCAACCTTAGATTTATACCTATATTTAAAAAAATTAAAAGTTTGTTAGTCTGTCTCTTATGAACATCGCACGATATCTACCGCATGTAGAGGGCTGCGATTTAAATATTAGTAGCCTCTGTGAACAAACATGTGAACCTCAAAGTCGGAATTTTAAAATTTGGATATTCGTTTTTTTTAATTAATTAAAAACTGGGTTGGAAAAAACTAAAATGAAGAGATTGTTTTCTGTGTGCTTGAAGCAAAGAAAGGCGTTGCCAGGGGTAACCATGCAGTCCATTGCTTGGATGCCCAGGGCAATGCCGGGTACTTCTGCTAGTAAATATAAAAGTTGAGTTTCAATCGTTTTAATAACATTAGATTTGTTTGGCCGAGTATGCTACCACGATACGTGGAGACATTAAAAACTGGCTATGAAATGGCTCCAGCAACGTCCCGTGATAGGTATATTGGCTGCTGGCACGGGTTGAAACTGATGTTGACATGGAATATGTTAAAGATTCAACACCATTGTTATAGCGATATTTAATCATGCCTATTGAATGTTATCATAGCTGCTAATTATGTTATGTGTATGTTCTAGGCATTCTTGGTTCAACCTGCGAGTTAAGATATATGTTGTACCACTTTCCTTTACTTACTTGTATGGTCCTTTTGGAAAGGCGATGGAAATTTAAAATCCACGTTGAAAGGGTGGGAGTAAGGTTATTTTCCCAGCTCTCATTTTAAGAAACATATAAGCTATACGGTTAAAAATTACTTCTTGTGCCTCAACTTGCATGCCGTAGCCACTTTTGAGTATTGATATATAATTAACGGTGATACTTGAGTTTAAGTCGTTAAACGTATTGATAACAAGATTAACAAATGTAGATATTTCTATTTAAACCCGAAAGTACAAAATCCACAAAGCCTTTGTTGTATGTTGAGACAATAGCTCCGTTGCAAATCTAGCTCTCTGACGTTATCTTCTTAGTGCCAAAATATGCATTTATGCAAATTTTTAGATACAATTGGAATTCCACCAGAATCCTCTTCGAACATTTGATGAAACCCTTCCTGGTTTACAGTCGTTCCCGAGTGAAGAGTGATTCCATTATCTAAAATGTGATTTAGTAGACGTTTGCATATATCCCAATAGTTCGGGAATAATTTCCAGAATTCGGAAAACATTGATTATCTTCGAAAATGTTCAAATACTTCCAGAAACTAATATTGTTTCTTTCCTGATCTGACACAAATGCAAAAACGCTAAATCCAATTGATTCAAGTGCTATTATCACTTAAATTAAAACTGTTTGGCTGATTTGTGTAAATCGTAAAGAAAATAGGCAGCTTACACTTGCTATTGAGACTTCTTGCCATAATGAGTTGTGTGTTTTTGTGTGATCCTAGAACCATGTCATTGTCATGACCATAACAAAATCTAGACTCAACATTAATTTTGTCCAAGTAAACCACACATTGCCTTTGAAAAGAATCATATTTACTTGTTTTCATTATTCCAATTAGATTCCTCAAAACTCCAAGCTGATATTGAAACGATTTTGTCCAGCGCCTCAGTGTTGAGATACCAAGCAATGGACTTCTCTTTTTATTTCGAACATAACATGTATGCTTTTGTACTAATAAATCTGAATTCTAATACTGGAAGAATATCTTAATTGGTCCAGTTAGCATAATTTTTCTTATTCATAAAACATCGTTTTTGTGTTATGTAAATATTTCTTTTATAGCAGAATTTAATTCTTCTTTCTCGTATTTTGATAATTTATTTGGAAATTATAGTTATCGCTTAGTGGCATCTGAACATTTCGTCAAAAGTTGATTTTTAGGTTCTTTGCACGACAGTAGGGGGCCTAATTCTAATTCTAATTCTAATTCTAATATCCATAATTGGTCTTGGGTCGATTTGAGAGGTTTTTTTTTCTAGATTTAAATAATCTTCCTTTGTCTTGGAGTTTCTATCTACACAATTAATGTTTTGTTGAATCCCTTCATCAAATTAAAGCTGGGCATTTTCATAGCGAGGTTGGTTTTTTTGGAGGGGTAAAAGTATTGCTATTCTCTCTGTAGCTTTCTTTGCGATCTCTCGTTTGTATCATCACTGTTATCTATCTTTATCATTATACGTATTGACATGTAATTCTGAAATATTTAGGGAAAGGCCTTTTTACTTGTCAAATTAAGTAATTAACTTTGTAAATTTCTTTTTAAGTCACTTTTAGCAAAATGAATTAAACATATTTGAGTAAATTTATATTAATTGTGTCTTTCCTCTTACATAAGAACTCTCATGTACAGAAAATTTCCGGATCTTTAGGAAATGAGTAAAACGAAGTTTAATTTATTATTCATACAAAAGGAAACAGTACAATGACATTTTTTTTTTTGTATAATTTAAAAATGTATACTATTTCAATAACGTAAGCAAATAATTAAACAAAAAAGTCTAAAAGTCTGATTGTCCATCAATGACTTGTAACTAGGTGGTATTGAGACTAAGTATTATTAGTTATCATTATTATTAATGGTAAATAATACGAGAAAAAATATATAGCTTTGTTAATCTTACAGTTACTTTTATAGTTAAATTAAATTTATATAGCTCGTTCAATATCTAAACACTCTATAAGAATATAGTTTTATGTAGTATTGTATAGTGTAACTAGTCGTCTCAGCCATCAGCTGATTTGTTGAAGGCCTCATCTTCTTACGCTGTCTCGTCCACGGCAGTCAGTATCGGTAGAGCATCATCTCGGGGTTAATTAATTAATGGTGGGGGTAGAGGTACACAGCTCAAAAAAATAGGACTATTATTTAGCGTCGCATTTCAATTTGAAGTTTATTTTAAAGAAACAAATTACATGATATCATCACAGATGCTTAATTTAGAAGAATATATTATTTAGCCACCTAGTCTCCCTCTACTTTCCCCCATCTCGATGCTGTCTCTACACGTTAGGACAAGTTCACAAATAGTACGTGATCCTAACTCTTTACGGGCTTAACGGCTAGTGTTAGTCTCTACCCTTCGCGTACTAAACAGCTAATCGCTCGGTGTCCGCGTCTACCCTTCGCGTGCTACTAGACAAGTCCCGCGTCCAAACTCTTAGCGTACTAAACAGCTAATGCTAGTCTCTACTCTTCGCGTACTAAACAGCTAATGGTCCGCGTCTGACGCTTTCCTCACAGATAAGGTAAAACACAGACGCTCAACCAAATGCACTGATTGGCCAGTAGTCCGCGCCAAAACCTCCCTCTCCCGTGAAAAACTGCACGTGCAAGAGCAGGTGCGTCTCCCAGCTTCCTGGTAAAGCTATTTATACATTGCACGAGGCATAAAATGAATAGTAAAAGTAATAAATTTGGATGACTCGAATATTCCCACAAAGACTTAAAATAATGAAAAACTATTAGATTATAAATTTAAAGGCCTGAAAATGAAGTTAATTACTTTAAATTTGAAACATATATTGCTTACAACTTTGGTTATGATTTACATAACTTATAATTACCATAAAACCCCACACTTTCTTATAATTAACCATTTGATAGTAATAAAGATAATTAAATTAGGCCTAGATGAATGGAAAAGAACAAGGTATTTATCAGTTAAGTACTCTTCGTAGCTTGAGTGTATTAAGATGTAAACTAAAGGAAAAACTAATATAATTTTATAAATGAAAGTTGAGAACTAAGGGCCTAAACAAATACTAGAAATCGGTAAATAAAGGTAATAAAGTGATTAACTAAACATTAAAACACACAATGTGTCATCATTAGGCACTATTTTTTTTTATCTTAGACACAGCTGAAGAAATAATTACACTTTTAAGATAAATTAAATTGTCCGGTTAACCAAACGACACACGACTAGCTTTTGTATACTGGGTGACGTAAGCAATGACATCATCAAATTCTTACAAGTGGCTCCTCTACATTTCTATTCTCTTTAGATTGTTACTCATTCTCCCTTCCCTAAATGTCAATTAATACTACTACAGTTAATTAAAATATGCCTACCGTTCGTTTACCCTGAAAGGCGGCAAGTTTTCAATAGGTTACACTATGCCCATGGCTTAGGTTAAAAGATAGGGTCATAGTGTAGCTAACCTCTCAGGTTAAACGGAGTGTAGATTTACAATACATTATTTTTATTATATTCCGTGCTGAATTACTGTAATATTTGCTACATGCAAGGTAAACGGCCGTCTTGAGACTCGTCCAAGGTATTGTGTGTTGGCTGCAACCGGCTAATTCCATACTCTATGACGTCATGATTAATACAGCCTGGACTTGTCAACTAATCTAAACACCAAAAGCTAACATTTTCATACATCATTGGTAAAGCTATATTATGCGATTCATCTGCCCTCCTCTCCTCCGTTATCCTAATCCCGCCTTTCTTTCCATATCTATCTGACTGCTCCTTTCCAACACATTGATCTTTTACAGCTCCCCCTGCCTCTGAAATTGAATCATAGATAGTCCCACGTGCCTATCGACTTTTGTATTTATTTTGATCGAAATGTTCCTTTTTATAAAATAAAATCACATTATATTGTCTGTGGTAAACTATTAAATCGAAACAATATGTCACCTAATAGAACACACACACACACACACACACATATAGGCCTATATATACGTAATATAGTATAACTTTATATATATATATATATATATATTACATATATAATAATATAATATATTATATATTATTATATATATAAAGTTATATTATATTACGTCAAATTAACTATTGACACACGCGACAATAAACAAGAATTAATATTTTATTTATGATTGGCTAGCTGCGTGACATTTCTTTCCAACATTCCGAAATCATCAAGTCAAAACTTAACGACTTAAAAATCACAACCATTACACAATAACAAGCATTACCAACCGTGCTCCATTAACAAAGCTATAAATTGACGTCAAGGTGAACATTCCTAATTCACAAGGATTTTTTTCTTCCCATTGTACAAAGTTCTTAAGTTTTCTTTTCAAAATCAACAAGGATTTATTGAGTGTTTTCAGATTGACTAAATATTTTATACAATTTTTAAAATAACTTCGGTATCTATTTATTAATTATTAAATAAATATACGTGTTGTCCAAATTTTTTTCCCTCATGCGCATTGGGTCTCATGTCTTCAAGATCTCTTCCTGCTTTTTTAGTAACGCGTCTTACTGCCCGTTTAGGTTAGACGCATATGTACTATTATTACGCTAATAGTTTTAGCAATTAGGACAATAATATTAATAAGAAGTGTACCTGTGTATGCGTGGAGGGAGAGTGGAAAACTATTTTGGAAAAACCACCCTCAGTACACCCGACCTAGATTTTACCCTTGATATTCCCATCATAGGCAGTCTTGGAACTCTACTGAGAGAGTAGCGCGTTAGACCACCAAAGTTGGTTACTTTGTAGTGATTTCTTTGTTAGCAATAG
This sequence comes from Timema poppense, assembly GCA_902141375.1. Classification (NCBI taxonomy): domain Eukaryota; kingdom Metazoa; phylum Arthropoda; class Insecta; order Phasmatodea; family Timematidae; genus Timema; species Timema poppense. The sequence goes on along the minus strand of CABFOV010004719.1, from coordinate 13,358 downwards.
ATGAAAAGTGTTTAAAATTATTATTATTATTATTATTTTAAGGCCCATTTTGGCTTTGTAAGCTTAAGGTTTGTTAAAGGGCTGGGAGGGGTTAAAATCATTTAAGCACTAAGTTATCTAAAAATATGTATTCCATGATTAAACAATTATTATTATTTAGCACCGCGTCTTACTACCCGTCCGGGTTATAAGCTTAAGTATTAATTACGCTAATGAGCTAGGAATTAGGAAGATTGAATTTAGAGGAAGTGAACTCGCATTTTCGTGGAGAGGAAGAGGAAAATCATTTAGGAAAAACCATCCCCAGTTCACCCAACCTAAATTTTAACCTTGATCTCCCGATCCTCGGCAGTCTAGCTCAACATGAAACCAAGGTGGGTATGATTAAAATGGTTTCTTGTATTATTTTCCTCCCTGATTAGAATAATACCCTCTATTTTTTACACCTGGTCAAACAGTCACCTCATGATTTTCACTACCTGTAAAATATTAACTTTCACCACTTTTACTACCCAGGTAAATTATTAGCGTGTCCTATATTCATAAACTGGCTAACCATACCATGAGCTACAGCCATATGGGCGATCCACATGTTTACACTAATGGGGTAAGGATGTGGAATATAGAAACTAGTAGAAATGTATTCGCATTTACATGGCGAGAGAGTGGGAAACCATTTCAGGAAGAAAAAAAAAGTCTAATTACAGCCAACCAAGATTCAAACTCCCGAAACTCTCCTCAAAACTAGGTAGACCAAATGAAGGGTACAAGGGGAAAAAAATGGAAAGTCGCATTACATACATTTTCCAAGACAACAAAGCCCACAAGGACCCCAGCAAATACTTTCATTAAAAATTTAATTTTCACGTGAAAAAGAACTTTTTTAACCATAATATAAGGTATATTATAAAGATTTTATGATTGTCTAACAGATGGTAGCACTAACTTAATTTTAAATAAAATTGGACTTTCCCCCTTTACCCATAATCTAAGGTAGGCCTACATTATAAAGGTTTTATGATTGTATAATAGATGGTAGCACTAACTCAATTTTAGTTAAAATTGGACTTTGACCATTTTATGCCCCGTACCCTTCATATTAGAATGCCAGGCCTCCACCGTGGTTCGGATTCCACGTTAAACTGTAGGTCCTCCATTTCATCTCACAATCACCATACCATTATACAATCACCATACCATTACACATTAGCGTAAGTGCGTATAACCCGAACGGGTAGTAAGACGCGGTGCTAATAATAATAATAAATTCATATTAGATGAGATTGACGACGTTGTCTGCCTGTCTAATGGCTATGGGTTTGTAAGGAAAGTATTACACTTTCATATTTCTTTGATAGAAGTTCTTTGATTATAGAAATATGTTGTATCTTTGACGATCCATCAAATATCTATATTAATAAACTGAAAAGTTTGTTTGTTTGTTTGTCTGTTATGATTAGTGCGCGTTATCTACCGCAGGCAGAGGAGAGGGCTAACATATTAACATTAGTAGCTCTTGTGTACAAACATGTGCATCTTAATTATAATCTTGAGTTTTTTGTAATTCTTTTAAAAATGTATTAAAAAATGGGTTGAACTAAGTAAAATGAGGATATTTTGTTCTTTCTGTTTGAAGCAAATAAAAGCGTTGTCCGGTGTAACCACACAATGCATCGCGTGGCTACCACGAGCAACGCTGTGTACTTCTACTAGTATTTTATAAAATAACTATTATATTTTACAACTTTTTTATGAAAGAGATCTACGTTAAAGAACATGATCTATGGTTTTATCATAACAAATGGTAGATTCCTACAGTTTAACCTAGACATGCGAGGCAACTAAAAATGTAATAGTAAAGTGTGATATAATTTTTTTTTAACGTCATAAACAAAGCATACGTGTGTTATTACTTTTAACTAAGAGAGAATAACTTTGGCAACCACATTTAAAAAAAAATGTATAGGCCAGTAAAAGTTTTTTACACAATTGGCTTCGATTTTTGTAATCACATTTAGTACAAACTTTGAAGAAATTATTACGTAATAGTTTTTTTTTCAAAGTTGTGGCTGGTCAACTCTTTTATCATATATTTGCTAGCATAAATATGTATCTTTCTTAAAATAAATATGACAATGAAATACCATCTTAAGACTAATATTTCACCAGCCAGTTAAAATAGTCACTTGTACTAATTTCATCACCTGGTTAACGCAAAAGCTTTTAGTAATTTAATCACCTAGTTACAATAATAGAGTGTACTATTTTCTCACTGGCTGCTAAAAACATTTGCACCCAATTAATAAAGTATTTTAATACTGCCGAGATAAACAAACAATATTAAAGTGTGTATATTTATTGCAAGTTAAATCAAGTTTAGGACTTTAAAATTCTCATTAAAATCAATTTCTATAGTTAGCTCATCATACTTAGGCAGAGAAACGTTAATATATTCAAAGCTCTATAAAATACACCTGTATCGTATATTTTTATCTGTTACGGAATACATAAAAAATACAGACAGTAGTTTTGGTTTACAGTGAATGGCTTATCAATACAACTAACCTAAGTTTTAAGCTGTTGATCCTCAAAACTATAATATAATAGTTTTATGGAACATTTAGACAGTACAGATAATAATAGTAGTAGTAAGAAAAAATACACTAACAAATTTAACGTTCATTAAATTCTGATTTTAAGTATCAAAATCGAAACAATTGGTTTAATGAAGATCAAGCTTTCTTTTCAAAACAGCCTTCCTCCCCTCTCCCCCTTATCTTCTTTTTATTATGCGTTAATAATGATTATTATTTTAGGATGGTCACTTAAAATTTAAATCTGAAAGGTATTTAAGAATAATAGGTAAAAGCGTTCACCAAATAAAGAGCTATCATTCAGGAGTTTCACAATGAGGTTTGTGGTGATATTAGGGTTTGCTGTCTTAATGCAGGTAACATATTTTATAAGTTGTAGGTAAGTTTTTTACCCGTGTCTTACTACCCCTGTTCATATTAATTAATAAGAAAACTTTAAATTCCATTAATTAATTAACTAATTTCTCCTTACACACAAAACCATGAATATTATTAAAGGGTGACCTGGTGGTCTAGGGGTAAGGTGTCAGACTTCTGTGCTGGCGGCCGGGGTTAAATCCTCGGTCCCGGCACAGATTTATCTGATTACCAAACCCTTCCTTCACCTCTGACAAGACATCTTGTGAATGTGGGGAATGCCAGGTCTCCACCGTGGTTCGGATTCCACGTTAAACTGTAGGTCCTCCATTTCATCTCACAATCACCCTACCATTACACATTAGCGTAAGTGCGTTTAACCCGAGCGGGTAGTAAGACGTGGTGCTAATAATAATAATAATAATAATAATAATATTAAAAACTATACCTGTCCAGGTTATACGCATATAATGATAATTAATCTAACAGGGTAGGAACGAGGAAGGAAGCATTTTCAAGGTGATCTGACCACATTTTTGTGGAATAAGAGAGAGAATCCTTTTAGGAAAAAATGCTTTCAATAAACAACCCAACTGGGATTCGAACCCCAATCTCCCCCCGTCTTCAGCAGGCCAGTTTAACACGAGAGTGACACCGTTAAAGCGGGTTATACTCAAATTTATTACTATTATTATTTGATTTATTTAACGTACACTGTCTGAACCAACTGATTATATTAGTAAACGACTTATAAACTAACTTAAATCTATAACAGTCCGCTTTGGTGGTTGCATGGTCTTAGGTGCTACACTTGCAATAGACAAGTGTTCTAAGAGTGGTTTTTACAAAATAGCTTTCTACTCGCCCTCCACTCAAATGCGGGTACACTTTCTCTAAACGCTAAAACCACTAGCGTAATTAGTACATAAGTATATAACCCGATACGGGTAGTAAGACGTGGTTCTAAAAACAATCTAGTACACAATACCCAGCACCCAACCATTAATTTATCACTGTAAAAGGGGAATCCCACATTTCACCAATAATACATTTTCCGGCCATGCTGGTAATCGAACCGGTCGGTAGACACGATTACGACTGAGATAAGCTGTCGGACCATATTAATTATGCCAATAAAGGTAAAAGATCATAAAGATAAGAGTTTGGAGGAAATATACCATAATTTGCGTAAAGGGAAATTGGGAAACAATTTTAGGACAAAAAACCAACCTCAGGACCACAGTTGGGAATCGAACCCTGACTTTCTTATCACCAGAAAATCAGACAAGATGATCCTGACATTTAGTTAAAGAAATCTACCAATACGGGTTCCATGTTAGTAACTATAGCAGGATTCTGGTGGAAGGAACTTTTATAAAATACAAACTTTTTTAGCGGTCAACATCGATTACATTTTACTATAATATTATTATTGTTATTTTAAAGTTATTGATAATATTTATCAAAAGTGACAACTGCAGATCACATGAATTGAAGTATGAATATATAAAAAATGTTTTACGAGCTTTTATAAGTGTCAAAAAAATGTTCCTTACTAACTTAATCAAACTGTTTTAAAATAAATTGAGGGGAAACTACCAATATTTATTATAACTACATATTATACAATAATTTTAATGGATATAAATGTCTGATATCGGGTTTTAGAAGTTAGAAGGAAAGGGGGGGGGGGG